>JAUPMG010085654.1:0-12714 GCA_031762675.1 Pachysandra terminalis | reverse complement strand
ATGGTCTTAAGGCATAAGAAGTGCAAGTGATAGGGTGCACATTAACTAAGCATGCAATTGATGTGTACAATGTGTAAGAAGTCTACCTAGCATGCTGGACAATAATTAAATAATTAATACAAGGCATGTCAAAATATCATAAGTTCACCAACATAGTCAAAGGGTCCATAAAGAAGCAAGTATATGAAATAATTATAATTTAGCAAATTTAACATCAAAATCAGTCTAATTAGGTCAAAATAAGCATATATGTGAAGTTTAATATCAATCGGAACACTTTGGGGTTTTATTAGTGTGTTTAGAGGGTTTCTGGGTTGCTGTCAAAAGATCCGGCTTGGCGTGTTCTTGGCTCGCCGAGTTGGTTCTCGATGTGTTTTCCAATATGTTGACAGTTTTGACGTATCGTCGGTAATTTGATCATAACTTGGTGTATACTTATCGGAAACACCTCAAACTTGTTTTGTTAGAATCTTAACTCAAATAGGAATATAGAAAAAATATCAAATAAAATATATAAAATTATTAGGATAGCCTATTTAATAGATGAACACAAAAGTTTACAAGGTTTGAGTTTCTGGATTTCTGGTATTGACACAGGGTCAGTAAATAAATCATAACTTATTCAATTCTTAATGAAATCAGTTCAAACTTTTTTTTTTTTTAACGAATAGGGGCATCCTATAAAAATATAAAATAAATTATATAAAATATGTACATAGGGGCGAGAATCAAAAGTTTAGATCTGTACAGTTTTTCCAGTTTTAAGGCTAAAAAATCAGTCTGTTATGCTCGGCGCGTTCACGGCGCATCGACTAGGGTGTCGGTGTCAAAACCAGGGGCTTAAAGCACAAAAGATAAGGCTTGGCGCATTCTCGACTCATCGAGTACTTGTCGAGTGCTCTTCTGGGCTGGTTCGGCGTGTGCTCGGCTCACCGAGTACTCGCCAATCAGCAGTTTCTGGACAGTTTTTCCAGAATTATGTTCTAATCATAATCCTAATCAACCTTCTTCCTTAAGTAACCTTCCTTATTATTAAATTCTGAACAAAACCCAATTAAAATAATTAAAAAATCATAAGTAATCAAATAGTTGTTAAATTGTTTTGAAAACCTTTGAAAACTGATATGATTTTGAAGACGTACTTCGTATAATTGAAAAATAAACTTTAAACTCTACTTAAATTATAAAACAAGTTTAATCCGAATACTTACAGTGCTTTTGTTGAGTTAGAACAAATAATTCATCTCTGTTCTTCTCCTTCAAAGCTCCAAGTTTGGTGTGATTTTCGAAATCCAGACCAGGCCTCTTTATTTATACTAATTAGACAACTTCATACTCCTATTAGTATTAGTCTTTGTGTTTTAATCTTGTCATTTCATTGGGATGTCTTTAATTCTAAGCCATTAGATCAATTCCCAGCTCTTCTAGTTCAACTATGTTTCTATATTTGAATTTTAGAGTTCTAACAAGTTTCTAACTCCTATGGAAGCTTCTAATTAGTATTTTAAATCTAAACCATTGATTGGAGTGTAAAGGCTCCTGCAAGATCTCAGCCATTGATTTATATTTTAAAATCTTAATTAAACTAGTCTTTAATTATCTATTTGAATCCTAATTAAGTTATAATTGATCTAAATTAAATACCAGCCCTTAGATTAAGATTGAAAGTTCCTACAAGATCCTAGCCACACATTATAACCTAAAGAGTTATGATTGTGTGTGAAACACTTAGTTTCCTACAATGCAGCCCACCAATCACAAACAGTCAAAGTCAAATCTATAACTAATTTACTAAAATTTTAAATTAACTCCTATATTAATTACACACTAACTCCTATACTTTTATTTATTTCAATTTAGTTCTATATTTGGTTGGGTTATTATATTTTCTCCCATTATGATGGGAGTTACAAAGAGAGTTAAGGAGAGGGAGACATTTTCTCTCCCAGTATGATGGCAATTACAAAGAGATTAACTCTTCCTCTCATTATAAGAAAGGAGTTACATAAAGAGAGTGGATATGATGATAACAAGTGTTATCACCCTATGGCTTGTCCATGCCTATATAAAGCCATGGATGGCTTAAGCATTAGGATAATAATCTTTGGACACAAGACTTTGGTCAAGAGAAATCTTCGTTCTTACTCAGACTTAGCCTTTAGTTTTGAGCCTTAAGCTTTTGAGATTAGAGAACATCATACTTACAGACTTTCTCTACAAGAATTCCAAGTAAGAAGTCCTTTTGATTAGTCAAGTTAAGAGGTCATCGCCCTCTGCACTTGTTTGTGCATCTTCCATTGTCGGTTCCTTGCTATTACCTACCTACCACACCTTATTGACCTGACCTCTCCAACTTGGTTCGAGCAACAATGTAGGAACGACTACTGCACTGCAATTTAGGCCTATACATGGATCTACCTTCCTTACTCATATCTTGTTTAGCGGACATGTAGGCTTCTTTTTGCCACGTTACTCCCTTAACTGAAAAGGCACCTACAATATATTAATGAAGAACTAAAATACACCTATATAAATATAATATTTATAGGAGAAAGGTATTCTGCTCTTTCACAAGAGCTTTCATTCGCTGAAAGCATGGTATGGCCAATCCAACCGTCCATTTGACAGGGACCCTCTGGATTAGCCATGGGTATAATATTAAAACTTATAAGCCTAAAATACTACATGCGTATTAGATATTGCTACATGTATCAATACTCGTCCAGTTTTTTTTAATATTTTTTAAAGTTTTACACAAATAGAGATTTAATTTTAGGTGAGTCTTTTATACTACGCGACAAAAATATCTTTGAAATTGAAACTTGATATTTGACATGAGATTGACCGAATGAACGTATGTAGAATTGTGTTCCCTAAGTAAGCTTTCCCGTGTGAGTAAAGTGTAATAACAGGTTTCACCCTAATGGAACTCATATTTATGTGTCCAAAATTTAAAATATATGAATTTACAATATTAGTGGGCCATACTGGTTGGTCAAGGCTTCGCTTACCTTGTCTAAGCCCAGCCCCATAATTTTTTTAGGCCTTTAGGTCATGGCCTAGCCTGGCCCAAAGTCAAAGGAAGCAACATGCGTGAAGCCTGAGCTTGAACACCAAGGCTGTGTTTGGTTTGCGTCAAACCGTCGGAAAATAAAAAGAAAGTAGTGGGTCCACTACATTTTTTTTCATTTTGATGTTTAGTTGCTTGGGCTAGTGAAAATAAAGAAATCAGAAATTTTTTTGTTCTGATTCATTTGATTTTCCCACACACAAACCAAACACAGCCCAAAGCAGCCCAGACCAAGCAAACATGCTTAATTCGTGAGCTTGAACACCAAGGACTTCCCTGGCCAAAGATCGCAGAATTTCGAAGCTTCCAGGATCGCCGGAGCAAAGATCGAGAAAGAAAAGCTCGAGAATCTCCATTTTGTCTTCTCCGTTACAGTCGCAAGTGATCGATCTGCTATTTTTCTCCCATCTTTTCCATTAATCGGAAACCTTTTTTTTTTCCTGTGGGGAAATGGTGCATTTCATGTTGATGATCACAGCTGAGCTCGATTATCTCACCAATCTTCAACCTCAAGGTGGATGCGATGATCCAAACTTTCCTTACTACTTTAAGGTCTGAATTGATTTCTTTCTCAAGTCAAGAAATGTCTGTCTTGTTAAAATATTTTAGGGTTTTATACTTTCTGTGGTTCAATTCTCCGTAGTCTTGTTAGTCTGTTTGTTTTTGTAGTTGCGGTGTAAATTTTCCTTGATTTCATGTGCTGTGTTTGCAGTTAAAATGTGGCAACTGTGGAGAGCTGAGCCAGAAAGAAACATGCGTGAGCTTGAATGAAACTGTTCCTCTAGTGAAAAGCAAGGGAACTACTAATCTTGTTCAGAAGGTGACTTTCTTCCTCTTTTTCTTGATTTTGTTTGCCTTATTGTCTAATGTAAGCATGGATTACGGTGTAAACTGCACTCCTGCAATAAATTAGTTTGGACGTATAGGTTTGAGCTTTTTTAGAATATGGGATTTAATTCTTTGAAGGATGAAGAGGTTTGTTTCATTATCAGAATCCTTTGATACGAATGCTTCTTTATGTTGTTTTATTTTTTATTTTTTTCATTTTTTTTAGCTTATTTGTATAGAAATTACAGCCTTTATCTGGAGTTATTATTGTTCACTTTGATCATTTAATATCTCCATGATTTAAAGAAAAAATAATTATCATTTAATATATCCATGATTTAAGCATGGGTTTAATTAAAAATAATTATCGTTTAATGTCTCCATGATTTGGATGTATAGGTTTGAGCTTTATTAGAATATCGGATTTAATTCTTTGAAGGATGAAAAGCTTGTTTCATTATCAGAGTCCTTTGATACGAATGTTTCTTTACGTTGTTTTATTATTTTTTTGATTTTTTTTAGCTTATTTTGTATGGAGATTACAGCATTTATCTGGAATTATTGTTGTTCACGTTGATCATATAATATCTCCATGATTTAAATAATAATAATTAGGAAATTTCAAACACCAACTTTTTGAGGGAACTGTGGAATTTCCATATGGACCAGGAGTTGCATTTGGACTAACCTGGTCTAGAAGTTACAGGATGCAAATAGGGGAGTGATTGCATTTACCAGAGGATCCACAGGCAGAGCTGTTAGTTTCTCACTATAACATGCTACTGGATTTCCTTTCTAGACTTAAAATTGCACCTATCTTGATATGTGAAGCATCACAATTGATCTGAAAAACCTTCTCAAAATCGGGCAAAGCAAAAACATAAACTGACGTACTAGATTTGGGGCTTTGAAGCTTGCTTGACTAATGAATTGATGATATTTTCTATATTTGATTATGTGAAGCATCACAATTGATCTGAGAAACCTTCTAAAAATCAGGCAAAGCAAAAAACATAAGCTGACTTACTAGATTTGGGGCTTTGATGCTTGCTTGACTAATGAATTAGTGACCTTTTCTATATTTGATTAATGTACAACTGTTAAGCTTGTTTGGACGTAGCTGTCATCCCCCCACCCCTTCTTGGATAAGGATATTACACATGCTACTTGTATTTGTCCTTACTGGATCTCAAATTTTTGGATCAGTGCCCACTCTGCAATGAGGATCTTGAAACGGTAGTTCAGTAAAAAGAATAGCAGGTGGGACAATTATACTGAGATGCATCTGCTAATTCTTTCCATTTTCCAGTTATTCTGGTTTTAACACATGCACTTTTTTTTTTATGATTATTCTCAAGAAACTGCAGTACTTTTAGTCATTAATATTTGAGAGGGTTGCTTGTCTTTTTCTTTTTTCCAGATTCAACTATAGTCATTTTCAGGCAAGTAGCAATTGAACCACTCATCCCTGGCAGCCTATATTCTTTCATTAAAATCTTTCAAAAGTGTTGTTGTTCCAGGCTTTCAGTGTCCACCTTTCCCCAATTATTGATCTTTCCCATTTATTGCTAGTTGTCCAGAGGAAGGCACATTTACCATATTCAACTATATAGATATTTGTATTATGATCCAAAAGTCCAAGTCTCCAAAAGAAAAAAAAAAAAGAAAAAGAAAAAAGGATGAGATTTGGTCTCAACGAATTTAAACAATCATGCTTTTTTGAACATGATGAGATGAAGAAAATACTAGATTCATTCATTAACCCAATAAGAAAAAAAAAGGCATGCGTTCTTACTCTGGTTCTTCTTCTATACCCTATTTCACTTATGAGGCCAATTTCGATTCCAATTCAGAGTCCTAATCAGCTGTTTGATTTGGACCTGATATCGATTTTGAGTCCAATTTAGATTCTCATGTCTGTGTTGAGGATATAGCCTAGATTGAAAAAGTCAGATAAGAAAGAGCCTTGTGTACCAAGTTGCAATTACGAAGTCCCTAGTGGATCCAATAAATGGAGCCACAAACCAAGCAGCAAGAGGAATTGGAATGATGGATCAGTAAGTGCTTCCCAGTGACCATGTCCAATAAATAGAAACATTAAATTTGAAGTCTAGACAAAATGAGCACTTTAGGAAAAAAGACCATATGCAGATACTGAAGAACTGTAAGACTGAATTACTTGGGGTGCTCATGCACTTGGGACCATAGGGCAGTGATTTCTAGACCACATGATTTTTTCTTTTTATTTTTTATTTTTTTATTTTTTATTTTTTCTTTTGATGGATAACAAAAGGATTTTATTCATATTATGAAGAAAAGAGCTATAGGATCAATACAAGTCCTAGTCAAGGAATGAAGTGAATCCCTTGACTTCAATCTGTTTGAATAAAATAAAAACTGTGCTACCAACAGGCAACAGCAACAGTGTATTGAGCAAGTAATCAATCCATCATCTCATTACTAAGCATAATCTCCCTTGAAGCACCCTGTGATATTGATTGAGCATGTCAGTTTCCAAAGTGACATTCTCATGAAAAAGTGCGTGGGTTCTTTGAGATATAGGGTTTATGGACAGCTCGAGCTTTTCACAGTTGTAAGGTCATTATGTCATTCACCAGAGTGATGTACCAAAAGTATTTCACCGATATCAGGACAAAAATTCCATTTGTAGCCTATGACTTCCCCTTGCTTTCTTGATTCTTCTGGGTCAAGAGTTTAAACAAAACAATACTTTCATTCCTGTGTATATTATAGAACCAAGGTAAAGTAGTCTAGGGAACAAATTTAGTCGATTTCCCTCTATGGACTACTGAAGATACATACATACAAACACACACACTATTGGTGTACCATCAGGCTTCTTGATGTATATTTATACTTTCTGTTCATATTTATAATACATACTTCTTTTACTGATAAAAAAAAATAGGGGGGGAGGGGGGCGGAGGGTGATCTGCAACCATGCCCCTGGATCTTTCCATGGTTGCAAATGTACCCCTTTATTTTGTGTGTTTGCACTCATGGCATTATATCTTGCTCCTTACATCAAACTTCCCATACATCTGTCATTTTATGCATCTATAATATATAAAAGGGACCTAAAAAAGTGTGCCTAAGTCCAATTTCAGCCCACTGTGTTCATGACTTCATATTATGTACATAAATGCACAAATACTTCCCTTAAGTAGGTCTCCACTACTTTTCCGATAACAGCAAACTATATAATCTTTCATGCATGTGCAATGCGCATGCCCCCTACTAGTTCTAGTGACAAAAACACTGTCATTGAAATCAATGCAATAAGGCTTTAATATGGGCCATTTTGTCATTTAAATTAGCCTAGATAAGTCATTTAAATATTTAAATTGTTGGGAGTATGGATGTTCTAACATGAGGTACAGTTGCCAAAATTGCATAAAATTTAACAACATAATGCTAATATTCAAAAAAGAAGGGTGAATTTGCCAATAGATTGAAATTCTGAGCACAACTGCAAGAAGCACTTTTTCATTGGTATTTTTGCTCTGTCTTTCCTTTCGATATTTAAACTTAGACTTTGTTATACAGCTAGTTGCATAGAGTTACTTGGATTGAGATTTTGTGGTTTCAGTGATTTCACTCTGACATATATTGGGGAGTTATAAGTATAACGAACAAAGAAGCTCCTTTTTGCTGCAAAAGTACTTCATATATCATATTGCATGTTGTTCTGAAGTGTGTTGTTTACCTTCTACCAGTGCAAGTTTTGTGGTAGGGATGGAACTGTGCTTATGATCCCAGGCCGAGGATGCCCGCTGACGTATCAAGATTCTGAATCTCAGAATTTCTCTCCGTTGATGGTATTTGATTGCAGAGGATTTGAGCCTGTGGGTTTTGCTTTTGGAGATGGATGGAAAGCAGAATCTGTAAGTTTTTGTGATTTGCTTTTCTTAACTTGTTATATAGCTTTAACGGTAGAATTATTGATTACAGTTGAGGCTTGCAGGTGTTTTCCATGTGAACTAATGCTTTTATTTTCCACCCAAGTAACCAGAACAACTCTTTTTTCTTCTTCCTTTTTTTTTTTCAATTTTTTTTAAACTCTTTTATAGTGCCGGTATTAACTACTTTTCTTTATGTATGGACTATGTTGAGGTTAGTGTTTCCTTTCTACTTGTCCATTTTTATATTATTCTTCTGACTGTACTGAGGTGAGAAGCATAATTTGTTGGATGATTGGTTTTGATATTTGAGATATTATGCTCCTTTAATTTTAAGCACTCGGATATTTACCAGATAGCCACATTTGTGATGTGTTACGTCCCTTATTTACCATTCATGTTCTTGGAACCTACTGAACTTGGTTTGTGTTGAAGAATGGAGGCACACCTGTTGTTAAGGTTTATAGATTAAGTTTTTTTTTTTTCTTTTCATTGATCAATGGAGACGCTTATCTTTAGTTAAGGTGCAAAAATTGACAGCTATGATGCAGCCTTTTAGTAATGTCGAGGTTGGCCTCAAAAGTAGTGTCAGTACAAAAGGAGTGTTCTTATTGATGTGGATACCATCAATATTTCAAGTCAATGATGTCTGCTCTAGTAACCAAAATTATATCAGAGAAGCTTTTTAGGCTGACATAGATGGTAGCTTCAGTTGATTCGAAATTTCAAACTAGACTGAGGTTCAAATTAAACACTCATGGTGCTAGTAGGACAGTGGTTGTTTCTTTCATTTGCAGGGTGATATAATACTGGAGCAGATGAAAGAAACAATCACTATGTCCTACTAGAACCACAAGTCTTAAATCCTGTATTGTTTCCAAGCAATCTAGACAAAATGGATTTTGTTTTTTCATGGCTTGAGGATAAAGTTGTGGATGCTATGCATTTGGTAAACTGTAAGGTTATCCAAACTTCTTTTGGCTGTCCATTGTTTTAGTGAGGTTGAAATGGCCAACTCATGGCTCACAACTTTAGGTTACTTCACTTCTGCATCTGTGAGTTGGCTAATCATAAAGTTTCAGAGTTGTTAAATATACGAAATAAGACATCCTGGGATATAAAAACACTATTAAGACACATTTCAACTTTTGAGTACACTACTATGTTTTATGAATACGAATACCAGTGATGTTAAGAAGTCTCAGTTTTTGCCCATTCTATCTTCTTTTTATAATTTGTATGTTAAGAGGGCAGTGATTTGCTATAATTCGTTCTAATGTGTTAGAGATTGACATAGGTACTTCTATTAAAGGTCGCTCTGTAATAGCCATGTAATTAGTTCTACAGTTTATATATATACACACATGCATTTCGGATTTAAACGATATGAATCAGAGTTAAACTATAGTTGCTTTGATATCAAGGCAACTTCTGTCTGTTTTAAATGGTTATGTTTTGTTAGGTGTCCTTAATCGTCCACTGTGGTTCTATTCTTTTCATTGTTACGATCGGATAAAGGATCATGTTTCTAGGTTGCTTCTGTCCATGTCTGGGTATAATTCGTTAAATAAATCAACTGATTTGGCTGGTGATGATTATCCATTTCTTTTCTTACGCAAATTCATACATATAGATATAGACATAGGAGTTTCTGATTTCTTCTTTAGAAGTACCGTCCTTTCAAATTCATGCCAAACGTGTTTGCAATTCTACTTGCATTACATTTTTCTTTCTCTTAGACACACGGCACTAAGTTTGACAGCATTGACTTATCGGGAGGGGATTACGCCGACTACGACGAGGAGGGACAATTTCCACTTATGGCATCCAATCTCCGGGCTAAATTTGAGGTGGTGAAGTAAAGATGAGTGGATTGAAATGTTTTTACTTTGGAACACTAAAAGTAACATGGCTGAAACGCTTGACTGCATTATTGCAAAGAACATGGTATGGTATGTAGGCAGCAATATATAGGAGCCTGATGTGGTATATTTTTCTTACAAGTATTAGTGCAGATAATATTACTAAGAACTTATGGCGGACTGCTGTAATATGCAATGTATAGGCTTATGTCAATGGATTTTGTTTTCTCGAATGGTATATACTGATATTACGTCTTAACGGATTTCATTACAAGATGCTCCCTGAGAAGGAAATGTTTTTGAACCGGCGTACTAACTTTCAGTAAGTTAGGTCCGGCTGACTAATATGGCTGAAATTTTTAAACAAGTGGTTTTGCTTCCAGGTAATGTGTCCTTTTCGCTGTTTTTGGTTTGAAATAGTTACTTTGATTTTCCCAAGGCTCCATTCTGTAGGGATTGCATAAGGTCTTGCTTTCGTAAGTTGGAACTCTATGGCTCAAGCCGGTAGCGCCGGCTGACAGACCGGGCTAGCTGAGAACATAGTTTCAAGGATCGGACTGATATGGTCCGTCATACTGGCAGGTCCATATCGGGATCAGTCAGGACCGGTCCGATCCCAAGTCACGATACAACTATTGTATCAAGTGGCTTTAGATTGGACCGGTCCGGTCCAACCGATTCAAAGTTTTTTTTTTTTCTTTTAATTTATAAATGGAATGGTCCAACAGGTATCGATTTGGACCGGTCTAGTACCAACCGGTTCCAGTCCCACGATTGGTATTGGTGATGCACAAACCGGTAAATGACTGAAAATGTCAATTTACTATAGAGGTTTGTGCATTCGAATACTTGCTTTCATTGGCCTAAATTAGAAAAAGATTGCAAAGGTTTCTTTTCGTTTGAAGTTTAAACAAATGAAGAAATAAGTAAGATCAGTTAGGAACATACAGAAAGACAACACATAACTTTTTGATTTCAGAAAGAGGATTTCTAAGCCAAATGCTCTGCAAATTCTCAGAGAATATTCAATATTCAGAGAATCCTCTAGCCTTTTCTTTCTGATGTCTCAACATCCTTTTATAGCCGTAGATTTATTTTCTAACCGTTTGCAACATTTCATGAACAGATTGAAAACGTTTAGTTGAACATGCTTTTTGATTTGAATATTCAATATCCAAAACGTCTAATTCGATAATATAATGTTTTAATAAATACTTTCATAACGTTCGGTTAAGTTAATGAACACGACGTTATAAAAAATGGTGATATGTTATTGTTCTGTATTGATTCAAGTCTTTTAATGCTACAAGATCTTCGAGAATCTTGCTCTTTGAGAGTCATGATATGACTTATCTTTCTAACCCTCAATTCCTGAAAATCTAATGTTTATTTCCCCCTATGTTGAATAAACTACTTTAAGATCAGAGTCTTCGAAAAGTGATTGAATATCAGGGAATATTCCCTTAACAAAATACAAGTCGCGATATTATGACTGCTAGTGTTTATTTGGAGTGATAATTTCGAAGGATAACTTCGAAATAGGAATACAATGCTTTCAATAACATAATTCGAAATACTAATTATCTTAAAAAAATGATTCTAAAATAGTCATTTCGAATGATTATTTCGAAGATTAATTTAAAGTCACATGATTATCCTGAAGGTATTTCAAAATATCAAAGATTCAGAATATCAATGATTTGGAGATAATAACTTCGTTATTTCGAGATATTTTCTCGAAATGCATGATAATGATTATTTCGATGTATAACTTCAAAATATTGATATTTTTTATTTCGAGATATAACTTCGAAATATTGATAATGAAATTGTTAGATCCGATTGTATAAATTAATCTAAGTTCTAACAAGTGTTAGATTAATTAGTGTTATCGAATGAAAATCAAGACAATAACACAGGCAATTTTAACGAGGTTCGATATACACCTACCCCTCGGGACCACGTCCAGATGATGAACAATCCACTAAACTAAAAGAGATTACAAACACCAATTTGGTCTTACACAAATCAAAGACTCCCTCTTGAATTCTGTCGGCATTGTGTAGAATCAACTCCATGGATCTATTCAGCGAGTTCTCTTCGACTTATGCATGCATGATTGAACTCCCTTCAATCTACAGTCGCCTTCTCCCGAAGGCTCAAAGTTCTTCTCCCCAGAAGAACTGTAATGCATAATTGAACTCCCTTCAATCTACAGTCGTCTTCTCCCGAAAACTCAAAGTTCTTCTTTCGAAGAACTGTAAAAACACTGATATGATATTATTGAATCCCTTGGAGAGTTCACCTTCTTCACGTTTTTCAATATGTATTTATAAAGAAGGTAAACAGATCTTTTCAGATTCTCGGATGACAGACTGTTGCAACATTTTGTTATAGCAGATCTCCAAAACGGGATTTGAAATCAGATCACGATCTTATTCAAATTCTCCTTCAAATATTCTTGATCTCCATTAAGCATCTTCTCAGAATATTCTCTTATAGATAACCAACCCTTGCTATTAATTAGCAACAGTATAATGAAGAGTATCTTGTCCGGTTGGTCTCTTGCTTAATCCAAAAAATTGCATTCAACAGAATGACGGTTTAGATTTGCGTTCTTACACAATCTGCATTCTTTTATTTAGTTGAGAGATCTTCTGAGGTTAGAAGCTTCTCTCCAATAAGCTAGCTTTTCCATCTCATGCATAGCCCACGTGATGATGTATTCTGTTTTGCAAAAATAGAATCTTCATCCTTTGTTTTAGAAACTTCTCAAGCCTTTTGAAGAAGCTTCCATATCTTCAATCAAAGCAGATTCTTCAACCCAAAACATCAATTCCACTATCACACCAAATTTCCTTGTATTTCAAACTAATCTAATTAAGTTGGGAAACAGTTCAACTTTATTAGAAAGTTTTTCTTTACTTTGAACATGTGCCCAGCTGTAGAAACTTAATAGAAAAATCCAGATTTCTCTCCAAAAATAATTAGAGACGAGATATTTGAATTTTCTGATTCGAAACCTTCTTGAATT
>JAUPMG010085644.1:0-12715 GCA_031762675.1 Pachysandra terminalis | reverse complement strand
ATTTTGTGCTGATTATCCGTTTCCACGTGGTGGATCCGAAGGTTATTCCCTTGGAATCCTTGAGATCCTATATCTCGGATTTGGGGCGTGACAGAGGAAGGAGCAGGAGAGATTACCGTGAGAATCGTATGGGTGTGCACAGAGGTCGCCGCAATGGTGGTATTGGAGCTCGGGTTTGATGAGGTGGGTTGCCGTCGGGTCTCGCCGCCACCAGAGAGGTTGGAAGAAAGAAAGGATTTAGGGTTTTTTGAGAACCTCTTCCCCCTTTTTCTTTTCAGAGAAGAAAAGAAGAAGGGTTTTAAGAGGGAGTTTTTTTTAAACGGGGACCTAGGGTTCAAGCTTCTAGCTGGTTCCAAGAATGGGGTTATTTAAATGAAATGCTTTTTATTTGGGGTTTTATTGAAAATAAAAACAAATAAAACAAAAAAACAATTTGGGAGGGTTTGGAAAGAATCAAAACTTTTGGGTTTATTTTGAAAATAGAGATTTGACGTCACCTTCAGATGGTTAAGAGATATTTGCATGCACGTGTGGCAACATTCCTCGCCACACGTGCATGACACTCAAAATAACCTTTTGACCTCCAAGACTCGGAATTCTACGATTTTACAGCCGTTTTGTAGATTTTAGCACCTAGAAATCATATCCATAATCGAAATCTTCTTTTAACCTTTAAAAATTATCAATTTTGACCAAAAAGACTGTTAAAGGGGTAAAATGATCATTTTTCCCAAAGGTCTGAAATCTAGCCTCTATAAAAATGCATTTTTGTCCAAAATTCATATTTGAGATCAAAATTAGACTTTGAAGTGAGGATAGAGTAGATGAGAAGCCAGAGGGTATTTTAGTCATTTTGTTGGGTTTTCAAAATTTTCAAGAGAATTTGCGCACATGATAGAAGGGGGTTTAAAGAAGATTGGGGAATTGTCATTATCTCGAGACGAGCCTTCTGGGAGATGCAAAACATGGAGAACTGCACTTCAGTGCAAATTGAGGTGTCTACAGCTTCCCCCACTTTGTCAGAATCATGTGCGATATACGACTGTGATCGCCCCTGGGTCGAGTGGACCCTAGGTTGATCGGGTTGTTTGGAGTCACCACCATCCATCGAGTTCGGGTGTGAATGGCCACACATGATTTGTCCATTAATTATGAAATTAGACCAAAATTGTGAAGATTAGGGTGGTCTAACCAGAAATTAAGGTAAGGGGGGGTTTATTTGAGAGGGTGGGAAGGTGTTAGGCACCCACCCTCTCCTGGTTCAACCGGTTACCCGATTCAAGGTTATTTGGTCAGTATTAGTAAAAAGCTAAAATTAAGGTAAAATAAATAAAAATTTTAAAAAATCCTAAAATGGGTTTAAAATGATAAAAACCTAAAACCAATTCTAAAATTGAGAAAAACTCTAAAACCTTAAATGCACTAAATTCTCTTAGAAAAATTCTAAAAATAAAAGAATTAAAATGCATCCAATTAACAGCATATTGAGAAAAGTGATTTAGCAATGAAATGATCCTCATTAAACTTAGAAAAGCATGTCAACATCTACAGGATGCCAGAACAGCAAAATTCACAAAATATATATACATATCAATACACTGATCACTCTAACCATGGACGAATTTGGTTCATAAGAATTCTGATCTCTACATGCTTGCAATATCATGTTATAACCATATAAAAGATAGAATAAAAAATAAAAAATAAAAACAGGAACCACCAAGTACCTGTAGCTGTAGCTGTCCCTGTAGCAGATTCCAAATGTGATCTCCTTGTATTGAGCTCAATCGAACTAGCTTGAGATGGCAGAACCAATGAATCCAAAGGTTGTAGCAGAGTGGGGACTGGTGCTTATTGGATTCAGCTGCTGGTACAGATGGTTAGGACAGGTGTCGTTTTGGTTTGCAGAGAAGAAAGGAGAGGGAGTTGAGGCTTAGAGAGGGAGAATAGAGATATGGAGAATTCTGTTTCTGGGTTGCTACAACAGGAGCTTGGATGTGATTTGTAGCATATTCAAATAGAAGAAAAATGAAGAAGGAGAAGAGTGATGTTCTGGGTTTGATGGAGTTAAAGAGAGAAGAGGGTGTGTAGAGGTGTTACGGGTATGGGCCTCTAATGGTGAACTGGGCTGAGGTTGGGTTTGCAAGCAACAAATGGAGGGTAAATATGAGGGATTAAGAGGAAGGACTGTGATGGCTGGGATGAGAATGGAATGGAGAGGAAGTAACAAATGTGGTTGCAGGTCAGGAGATGGATTCGGTTGATGGAGGTTTGCTGTAGGTGCATGGGGGATAGAAACCGGAGAAGAACAGAGAGGTTGAGAGAAGGGACGAGCTGCTGCGGGTGTTGGGTGTTGGGTGTTAGTTGCTAGTGGTTGTGGCAGAAGAAAAAATGGAGTAACGGAAAAAGAGAAGAAGAAAAAGAATAGAGAAATATGGAATGGGAAAGGGCTTACCGGAAAAATTAAGATGTAACGGACTTGTAACCGCCGTAGGAGTTGTGGCTGCCGTCGAGTGGGTCGCCACCGTCGCCGGATTCGGATGTGAAACAGATTAGGAGGGTCTACGATTCTAAGAGAAGAAGAGCGAAATTAAATTAAAATGAATGAGAACGTAAGAGTGAACCCGTCCACTTCTTCGTCGGTTGGTCCACGAAATTAGAAAACCTTACAATCGTAAAAGTGAAAATTATAATTTACACCAACGGAGGTTGGCCCGAGTGGAAGGGATTCGAGTCGCTTAAGCAAGTGGTCTCGGTTTCGAGTCCATGTGGCTGGAGCAAATTTTGTTGGGAGATGTCCCCGCTTCGGCGCCCGTCAATATCTCGAAGGAATAATCCTGGGCGAAGCCTGGGATACCTTGGGAGATAAAAAAAAAAATTATAATTTACTAAATTTGAAAATCTTAGAATCGTAAATATATTATTTGATTGACTTATACTAAATTGAGCATTAGTAAGCTTAATCATATGATATCTTTTGTATGAACAACTCTAATATCAACAAAGAAACTGTTTATCCATGTACTTCGTTAAAGAATTTTCATCAATTGAATTTATTCATGGCAATTTTTCACCTCGAAAGTACTGAGACTAATAGTTTCTATTTAGAGGGAACCTCGACGACATAGAAGGCTACACAGTCTCGAATGTACTAAGGTTCGAGAACCTCGAAACTACTAAGACTAATAACCTCAATGGGAGCCAAGATTTGACAGTCTAAATGACGCCAAGGCTAAACACCTTTCATTATCACTTACACCTACTGATCGGCAAAGCCTATATTGACGAGTCATGAGCGTGACATACAAGGGGACTCGACAACCCTTGGTCATATTGGAGACTGCAGGCTGATAAGTCATAAAAATACCACATTTTATCACATTAATTTAATGATTTATCTAGTAGTTTCTCATATTTAATTCTCCATTTTACTTAGAAATTGTCAAATTCCTTCATATATGTATTTTCTTTTAATTATCTTAATTATATCTAAATTATTGATGCAGAGACATTTTTGGAACAAAGCCTGGTTCAGACGGTTCAAACCATCTTGGTCAAAGGAAATCAAGCTCAGGACAGTTCAGTTCAGGCGGGCCAGATCAAAAACCGGAAACGGAATCCGACCCGAGCCAGATCAAAAACCGAAAATCTGATCCAACCCGACTCAATTCATTAAAATTGAGCCAACCCGACCCGACCAAGACCTAGTTAAGGCTTCTAGAAGTCCCTAGCTTGTTTTGTGTTCAAATTTCGTGAAGACTTTCTCCACCCAAAAAGAGGTTTCTAGTTTGAATTTTGGTAAGTTACTTTCCAGAATTTCACTGAACAGATCTTAGTATTGTGGCCATAACTCACTATATAAACATCCAAATAAGGAGATTTCAGTGGTATGGAAAGCTAAAAAAGAAACCTACAACTTTCGTGAAGATGTCAAAGGCTAAATCAATTGTTTGGAAGGTCCAATTTGCAATACAAGAGGAAACTCGGGCAATTTCCTATTTAAAGGCAAAGTTACTATTTTCTTTAAGGATTCTTTTTCAAAATGAAGAGGATGAATTGGAGCTCTATAAAGGGAGAGCTGAGAACGTTAGAACACAAGTTTGGGACATGGAGCAAGACTTGGAACAAAGGAGCATCATCATTAGTTTATTCTTCTCTTTTTTTCTCTTTATGTTCTGTTTTTATTTGTTTTTGAAAACCATGTTTGTTCTTAGTTCTATAATGAACTAATTTTTTTACTAAGGCTTTGATGTAGTCTAGGCATGATGTTTGAATTCTTAATATTATTGCTATTGAATTTATAGTTCATAATTTGTGTATTTTATCATTGTGGTTAACCCAATTGAGTGCTTGATTACCATTTAATTGTATTTGATAGTTATATTGAGACCGAGAAGAGATATACAACCTTAGTTCCTTATGATAGAATACCATATTCTACATGTTGATAGAAGTATTGGCATGGTTTATGTAGCTTTGTGTAACTGTATATGAAAATCCACAGATCTTAATGTGCCTATTTGCTTTTAAATTTACATAGAGATATCGTGGGTTATTGCAGGGAGGCAAGTTCATTGGTGCTCGAGAGAGACCCTTGGATAGGATAGGGATTTTCGCTTTCAATTTAGATTATAATTTTGAATAGCATGTGTATTTAGGAATTAATTCGGATTGGCTATGATGAAATCAAACGCCTTAGTATTTTGATCTCTTGTTTAAACTTATTCTCTTAGTTATTAATTTTAATTACTAGTTAAATATCCATCTCACTTTTCGATTGTCCAAATAAAATTTAGGATAGTAATTTCTGTATTTAGTAGCTAAAATTCCCTGTGGTTTTGGCCCTCTATTTTCATCACTTTATTACTTGTTACGAATTCGTGTACTTGCAAAAAAGTACATCACAGGCCGTGTCACGGTTTCTTAGTGGCAAACATATAATTCATCAATTTGACTTGCGATTGGTCCACCTAAGAGACTGGGGTAATTAATGCATGTTACCTCAGGTTAGCATTTTAACACCGTTAGAAAACGGTTTAACGGAACTTAACTCCCATTATCTTTCTCTAAAATTCTATAAATAGACGTTCACTTTCCTTGAAACAGAGGATGGAAGATGGAAAAAGGGAGAAACCGCTGATCAAAATCCCATACCTTGAACTATGTCTGACTTGATCCCTGTTTGGGTACATAGGCATCCTGCAAAAGGTTCAGTCATAATCTCAATTAGGGCCATAAGGGTTGGAGAATCTCTGACACCTTGACCCATTATTTCCCTTAATCTTACTCGACTCGTGCTAATGGTCAGTTAGTTTTACTTACGGCCACCTGTTGATTTAGGTTCCCGTCGATCAGTAATCCTACCCTTGGTGACTTCCTCACAAAACTACCCACTAAAGTCTAAAATACCCTTCTTTAATTTTTTCCCTCTAACAATAACCTTCTCTTATCTCCTTCTTAATGTTTTTACCATCTTCGGCGTTGATGCTCTTTCCTTCCCAACCATACTATAGATTTTCATCGTTCCGCTCCTCCGCTTCCAACATCGTTAGCTCCATCCTGTAACGCTCCAATGCCCTTGACCCAAACACCTTAGCCACTGATGCTTTTTGTGAGACCATCTTCGGCTGCTCTAGTACATACCATGAACAAACAATAGGCAAATAAAATAAATAAACTAAAAAATTAACTAAATAAATTGGACACGTGCCCACGATTAGTTCTCTAAAAAAAAATTATTCTCTCTTCTTATGTAGTGCTCAAACAAAAGCAAAAGCGGAAAACCCTTAGGCTGTGTTTGACATAGAGAATTTAAGGTGGAATTGGGGTTGAGAATTGGAATTGGGATTGAGAATTTCAATTATGTTGTTTGATGGCGTATAAAGAATTAACTGCAGGATTCTACCCCAATTCCGTGGAATTCGTTTATAAGGTAAACTAGCTTTTATCAATTATCACATGTTCCCTTGTTTTTTGTAATCCTCAATCAAAGAATTGCAACAATATTACTCTCTATTCTCCCTTTCAATTCGATCTTAAAAGAAAATGAAAGACAATTAAAGTAAAAAAGCAAATAAAACAATAAAAAAATAAAATAAAACTAAAGAAAAAACAAAATAATAAAAATCGAAGAAAGTAAAAAATAACAATAAAAGAAAATAAATAGAAATAGAAATAAAATAAAATATCAAAATAAACAAAAACTAAAAAGAAAATGAGAATAGAAATAAAAAATAAAATAAAATAAATAGAATAAAAATAAAAATATAGGAAAATAATAAAGAATTCAAAATAAAAATAAAAGAAAATTGAAATAGAAAATAAAATAAAAGTAAAAAATTAAATATAATTAAAATTAAATAAAAAACAAAAAAATTAAAATAATAAATAGATAAGTGCCTGTCCTATTACATTTTAGTTTAGTGTTATTAAATTTTAAATTTCATTATATACGATATACATATTTTATGATTTTTAATTCGTGGTTATTTCCTTTAATTGCATGTTTTTATTATAATAGTACGCTTTAATTAAATATATTGCTTAGGCGTTAACACATGTCTAATGACACAACCTTTTGAATCTTCATCTGAGTTAATTAAAAACTCAGAATTAATTGAATTTGAAAATATTCAACAACAGTTCAACAAATGGACAATTCCTAAGGTCAAACCTAAAACAATTTATCGGTTTAAATAATACGACCTGAATCTAGGCATGGCAATTAAGACCATGGAACAGACTATGAGTCTCAACTCTCAAGATGAGATTATTATGTTGCTTGATCCCCAAGATCTGCACTCTCGTCTTAAAAATTACAAATTTATTCATATAAGTTTAATTCAGGTAGCCTTTAAACCTTTAACTCTTTTAGGCATGAATGCATGTATTCAGGCAATATTAAGTGATGCCAGATGCCTTGACTATAGATCATCCTGAATGGGTGATATACAAAAAAGCCTTTGTCATGGACCAATATACTTTGATGTATACCCAAACCTCAATCTATCTCTGGCTGATCCCAATCTTTATGAAGTCATTTGTCTCAGATTCCAAACCAAAGGATAAAACTTTTTTTCTGGTTCTGAAACTGTAGCTCTAATTTATAGAATTTATTATAAAGTCATGAATACCATGACCCCTAATATTAAAAAATCCAGTCCCCATGGTAAGATTATTTTAATAGAAACAAATCTTACATCTACCCGTTTATCTACCCAACAAATCCCTTATGCAATTTATAAAAACCCAAGAGAGAATCACCTACTCCTTCTGAAATGAATTTTCAAACTTAAAAAATTATTTTTACCGATTTTACAACTAAATCAAATATTATAATTAATCAAAAAATCATTAATAATGAATTTTACCTTCCTATTTATCAAGGATTGAGGGAATGGTATTTTAATTTCCATAATAAAGATGAACTTCAGTATTTTAAAACTGAATTCTATAATTATTTAGAAACTCATCGCCAAATTATTCCCTTTGTTCAATGGTTTTATTTAACCCTATCTGTCCATAATATATTCTCTCTAGAAGACTTTCAGAAAACAAAAATGGACAACCATTGAGGATAAAGTTATTACTGTTATTCATCCTCATCCTAAACCTTTAATATTATCAAATTTAGATCCTAATCTTTCTAGTCAGCCTCTTGAAATTGCTGCTTTTATAAAAGTGAAAAATCCTGACAAAGGCAAAGATGTTTGGCCTAATCTTGTTTATAAGTAAAATAATTATACAAATCTTTTCCTTCAATCACTAGGAAAACAATTAGATCAAATTGAGACCAATACTGATGAAATAATTTCATTCCTTCTTCATAAAAAACCTCATGATAAACCACCAGATTTACCTACTATAAAACCTCCAATAGAGGTATCTGGGTTCAAATTTTCTAACCCGCAAAAGAATGAGGAATTTTTATCTCTCTTATCTAAAACATTTCAGGGACTTAATATCAATGTCCAGTCTCATCAAGAGTCCGATTCCGAAATTGATTCGGACATATCTCCAGAAAAATTAAGAATAATTAGATTGATCCTTGTCTTGATCAGAATCAGAAGAATTAAGACGTAATTTACTTAATTGAAACTTTAAATCTTCATTTATTTGAAGATTATTTAACTTCTTTTTTGTGGTACAATTATTGGCATAATGACCAATTTTGCCACACTTAGCATTTTGCTTCTTTGGGGTTTTTAGATCTATGTTTAGATTTAAGGTTTCTAGAAGAATTTTTCTTAAAATGTTTAGGTTGATTTTTAGTAGATTTTATTTTATATAATATTTTCTTTTAGAAGAAGATTTATTATCTTTCTTTGATTTCTTTGAAGTAGGATAATCAATATGAGTATTGTAAGAATATTGTTCACAAAAATCACCAGTTTCTCTATTACTAGTTAATTTTTGTTTCTTTAATTGTTTTTGCAATTGAATATCATTGTGAAGAGATAAGCCTTATTGAATAATGGTATTAATTAAACTTCCATATGTATGAGAGTCGTAAGGTATGGAAATACCATTATGCATGTCTCTTAATTTCTTTCTAACTTTCTCAGCAAAGAAAGTAGGTAAGCCATCAATGAATTTGGCTTTCTAGTGTTTGGAATTAGCATAATTGCTTTGGAGAACTTTGGCTAAGAAAACACTTTGTACCATCTAAAATGACTTAGAGTGGGACAGCGAAGATTCAGCAAAAGTTCTCTGGACCTTTCATTGTTGACTCCTTCAGGTCCAATGAAATGATGAATGATTGTTAAAATCAAAGTATAAACAACATCTTGTAGCTGTGTATCTTGGTTTAATTCATTCTTAATGATTTTAGTGGCATGTAAAATTTCATGTTGTTGTTGAGAGTAATAACATTATCCCACCAACCCTTAAGAAGGCCAATAAAATCACAAATGATAAACTTGGCAACTTCTTGATTTGAATTGTTATTTTGTTTACAGACAGTGCTGTACATCAACATTTGATGAATAATTTCATAAATTTGATAATCAGACATGCCATCTATGTTCCACTTATAGATAGTTTTACCATGATAAGACTTTTGGGTATGGAAAAAGTCTTCTTCATAGAGAACGCCTTGTGGAGTCAGTCTATGATAATAATTCCTAGTGGGACCAGCAAATATAGTCTTAGGATTATTTTTTTCAAAATTAATTTTATTAAGTTGAAAATCAGAGGTGTCTTCAATGAAATTTGTTTCAATTGCATTAAGCTTTTCTGGAGATATGTCCGAATCAATTTCGGAATCAGACTCTTGATGAGACAGGACATTGATATTAAGTCCCTGAATTTGTTTAGAAAAGAGAGATAAAAATTCCTCATTATTTTGCGGGTTAGACAATTTGAACCCAGATACCTCTATTGGAGGTTTTATAGTAGGTAAATCCGGTGGTTTATCAGGAGATTTTTTATGAAGAAGGAATGAAATTATTTCATAAGTATTGGTCTCAATTCGACCTAGTTGTTTTCCTAGTGATTAACGGAAAAGATTTGTAAAATTATTTTGCTTATAAACAAGATTAATATCAAAAATATTAGGCAAAACATCTTTGCCTTTGTCAGCATTTTCGACTTTTATAAAAGCAACAGTTTCAAGAGGCTGACTAGAAAGATTAGGATCTAAATTTGATAATCTTAAAGGTTCAGGAGGAGGATGGATAACAGTAATAACTTTATCCTTAATGGTTGTCCATTTTTTCTGAAAGTTTTCTAGAGAGAATATATTAGGGACAGATTGGGTTGAATAAAACCTTTGAACAAAGAGAATAATTTGGTGATGAGTTTCTAAGTAATTATAGAATTCAGTTTTAAAATACTGAAGTTCATCTTTATTGTAGGAAGGTAAAATTCATTATTAATGGTTTCTCGATTAATTATAAAACTTGATTTAGTTGTAAAATCCATAAAAATAATTTTTAAGTTTGAAAATTCATTTCAGAAGGAGTAGGTGATTCTCTCGTTGGGTTTTTGTAGATTGCATAAGGGATTTGTTGGGTAGATAAACGGATGCCCTCAATATTAATTTGATTTTCACTTTCTTCTGATTTGTTTTTAGAAGAAGGATTAATATGAATTGCAGAAGTAGAATTCCTAGAAGTAGAAGGATAAGAAACTTGATAAGGGGCTTGCCAACTTCTAGATGACGATGATCTAGGAACTTCAATTGAAGGTTTCCTAAAATTTAGGATTACTTCACCATCATTAAGTTGGACAATATTATCAATATCATGATGAATAATAGGTCTCAAAGGAACCACATTTGGAATACTCCAAGACTTAGAAAATTAATCTCAACCCAAGCAAGCACGCGAGGAGTTGCAATACTTGTTTTAGATGTAAGATATGTATCTATTAAAACAGTCTTATCATGGCGACTAGATTTTTTAATATTAGGGGTCATGGTATTCATGACTTTATAACAAATTCTATAAATTAAAGCAACAGTTTCAGAACCAAGAAGGAAGTTCTATCCTTTGGTATGGAATCTGAGATAAATGACTTCATAAAGATTGGGATCAGTCAGAAATAGACTGAGGTTTGGGTATACATCAAAGTATACCGGTCCATGGCAAAGGCTTATTTCTATAGCACCCATTAAGGATGATCTATAGTCAAGGCATCTGGCATCACTTAATGTTGCCTAAAGACATGCATTCATGCCTAAAAGAGTTAAAGGTTTAAAGGCTACCTGAATTAAACCTATATGAATAAATTTATAATTTTTAAGATGAGAGTGCAAATCTTGGGGATCAAGCAACTTAATAATCTTATCTTGAGAGCTAAGGCTCATAGTCTATTCTAGGTCTTAATTATGTCTTCTTTTTCCATCCCTTCTCAATCTTAGAAGGATGATATGTTTATGACGTTTTCTTGGGGAGAAAATAGATTCTCCTATCTTGGTTGTGAGTTTTCCCAAAATCCTGATGGCGATCTTATAGATCTTGAAGAAGATAACTCTAATCCTACAATTGGAGATTTATGGGATGCCATTATGACACCTCCGTATTAATCACATTTGTCTTGTGTAAGGACCCAAACCAATTAAACTGAATCCATAATTGCTGGGAATTATGATAATAAATAACATGTGATGTAATTGGATGTTTCCAAAATTTAATGGGGATAATTAAGGTAACTAATGAAGAAATAAGAGCATTGAACTTACTTTGGTACACATATATGACGATTGGGGCCCATTAGTAATTAATAGAACTTTGGGGGGAAAGCAATGAAAGAATAATTGGTGTTTGAAGAGGAGACATGGGAGGTGTGTGGGGTGGATTGTGATGGAAGGAAACTTCCATAATCACAATTCTACCCTTTCCCTTTTTGTATTGGATTAGAATAGAAGAAAAAGAAAAAAAATATATAATCTAATCAAGAATAAACCCTAGCCGTCCTTATGAGTGGGAGAGAAGAGAAACCCAAAAACCCTAGTCTAGCCACCCATGTGGAGGAGAAGAAGAAGAACTGGAGAAGAAGGAGAAGGATGAAACAACTCGAATCCGAATCGCAGCGAGAGGAGAAGATAAGTCTTATTTTCTGTATAGCCTGATTAAGATGTGGTTAGGATTTGATTTGCCTATGATTGATTTTGTATAATAGTCATGGATCAGTTTTGGATCTGAATGTATTGATGATTGTGTTTTAATCGATTTAATTAATGAATTGTATGTGAATGATTGTTCGATATGAATTATGGCTTAAAAGGATTGATTTAGAGACCATAGAAATAATCCTAAATTGGATCTGGGTTCTAGATCCCGAGATCAAGAAGAACCAAGAAAACAAAGAGCAGTGGGCGTGGTCGGTACCCACCGGTACATCAGTGTGGGCACCGACAGAACCCTAAATATAGGGTAAAAAACCCCATCGGTACCCACTGGTACACCGGTGAGGGTACCAATGAAAGTTTTTACTGCAGAACCTGAACTTGAGTCTGATATTTGATTTGTATTGATAGGGAATTGATTCTACCTTGGTTTGACATCGTAATAGGGTCAATGTATAACTAAATAGACCTAGTCCTAATTGGGTTGATTATTGTTAGCATGGTATGACCAAATTGACCTAGACTTAATTGTACGCAATCACCTTGAATACCACCTTGTAAGAGTTGGGTTGAGAACACCATGAGTTTGAGAATTAGTCTCAGTGAGTCAAGGGTGGAAGGATGGCACTATCCTACCTGTGAGAAACACCTTTGAGCCTCATGGTATGCCCCTCACCTTGGAATAGAATGATGTGTTGACCTTACTTACCTTGCACCCATAGGTGCCTAGTAATCGGAACTAGTTGGTTGGGAAGTGATGTGGATGTGTATTGTTTGCATTGGTATTGATTTCTGGTCTCAAGGTTGATCCTAGTCATCAACTTGAGGTTCTACGAGAATTGTAAGCATCACTTACCCTTGGTCTTGATCATGTTGACATTGACATGACCTGAACATTGATAATCAGACCTGTACCCTTGGACTTGATCAAATTGACATTGGCATAATCTGAACTTAACAAGTAGAATTGTGAATTGATTGTATAGTATTGAAACACCTGGGTATCTTATGATGGCATATAATCGGATTATCCAAGTGTATGGGTGCGTGGATAGTTTCCATTGATGATTATCATTTGGTTCTTAGTTAATAATGCATCTCATGCTAGGCTTATGTAATGGTTAAGTGTGCCCGGGAGGTGGTGAA
>JAUPMG010085633.1:0-12715 GCA_031762675.1 Pachysandra terminalis | reverse complement strand
TGACCCCAAGGAAACCAAAAAGAAAAAACAGGAAAAACAAGAAAACAAAAAGAAGAGGACATCAACGATGGCCCAAGCAATCAAACGACTCCCGCAATCATCTCTACTAAAGGCATGCCCACGAATAAGTCCCCCTATTGACTCCATCCCTAGCCAAACGATCCGCCGTAGCATTACCATCTCTAGGGGTATGCAAAAAGGATGCCTGAATCTGATTACCCAAGTACCTCATCAACCTAACGATATGGGTGAATCTCCAAGGGCAATCCTTAGCACCAACCATCCAGGAAATCACCGAGGCCGAATCCCCCTCAATCACCACCTGCCTGTACCCTAATCTAGTTGCCTCCCTGATGCTCATGAGAAGGGCTAACACCTCGACCCTCAAAGAATCCCCAAACCCCACAGGCAAGAAAAAACATGTAAAATCTGACCACTATAATCTCTGAACACTCCACCAATACCTGAGTTCCTCGGTTCCCAAGAGATGAACCGTCAAAGTTCACCTTGACAACCCCAACCGATGGAGCCTGCCACCTGGCCACGACATGAGCTAAAAAAGAATGTCTTGGTCAACTCATTCCATCCCACCAGCATATCTGTCATAGATAATCCTTTGAAAGTAGGAAGAACCACCATCCAAGAGCAAACCAAGTACAAAATAGAGTCGATAATCTCACCCGTCAATCTGCTCCTATCCTTAAACACCCTCAGATTCCTCTCCCTCCACAGAGTCCAAAGTGTCGCATGCCAAATCCCCTGATACATCAATCTGCCTCTCTCACCAACCTCTAGGAAGTTCCACTGTACCAAGAGCTCCCCAGGCACCACCCACCAAACTCCGATATGACGGAAGAAGAAGGACCACACCTCCCTGGCCACCGGACAGTGCAAGAAAAGATGATTAACTGACTCCCCAGCCTCTCTACACCCCACACCTCTTCCAAAAAAGGAGCCTCTAAACTGTCTCTTTCCTCTGGATTCAGTATATCAAATTCTCGGCCATCTAATAAAGGTCTAAAGTGGCTTGATTCCTTTAATAGTCCACAATACATTTCCACAGCTTTCTTGATTTCTTCCTCTTCCTTATAGACAACCCCATCCACTTCTACCATTCTGATGTTATTTACCCTCTATCTTGAGTTTGCAATTTTATGAAAAAACTGTGTTTTGGTCCCCCTCTTCTAAGCCATAATGCTCGTGACTTTTGGCGCCAACTTATTTCCTCCAATCTTGCCAATCTCCCAAATTCATTTTTCAGGTTTTGTCTCTCCTCCATTCCTACTTGACCCAAAGATCCTTGCTCATCATCTTCATCCAGTTTCTATATTTTTTCTAGTATTTCTTTCATCTTCACTTCCACTCTACCAAAGTTGTTTTTATTCCACCATTTGATTTTCTCCTTCAAAGCTTGGAGCTTCTTACAAAACACAAAGCTAGCTGATCCAGAAAAATTAAAGCTTTCCCACCACTCTTTGATTTTCTCTTTAAAGTCATTCTCCTGTAGCCACATATTCTCAAATCTGAAGGGAGTGAATCTTTACACTCTTAACATGATTGGAATATGGTCAGAGATGGGTTTCGGAAGGGCAACAGCTTCCATGCTTCCAAAGCACTCCCAAGAAGGAGACACCGAAAAACAATCAATCGTCAAACTAACAGGTCTATCTTGATTATTTATCCAAGTGTAAGCTGCACTAATCAGAGGAATGTCAATCAACTCATCTCTACTAATAAATTCGTTAAACCCCCTCATTGGGCCAGATGTCCTCCCCCTAGTCGATCTCTCATGGGAGAATCTAATGATGTTGTAATCCCCACCTAAACACCACAGCCCAGATCTACCTTTGCTTACATCTTCTAATTCTCTCCATAAATTGACGAGGTCGCTAGATTCACTAGGGCCATAAATAGCAGAAAATAATAGTTGTCTTCCCTCCACCAATAAATAGCAGAAAATAATAGTTGTCTTCCCTCCACCAAATCTTTCAGGACCACTGAAATGGAGAATCTCCCTTGCACCTCCTCTGATTTCTGAAACAAAAACTTCTTCCATGCAATTAGAATAGCCCCTGCAGTCCCTTCCGCTGGTAGGAAACAGTATTCCACATCCCTAATAGCCCAAACTTCAAGAAGAATCTCAGAACTTATTACCTCCATTTTTGTCTCTTGCAGCATTATGATATCTAGTTTCCAAACAGACAACCCTGCTCTCATTGTGGTTCTTCTATCTTTTGAATTTAGCCCCCTAACATTCCAAGATAAAAGTCGAATCTTCGTGAGCAACTCCTAGCCACCCTTTTCCCCATTCTCCTCCCACTGCTTTTGTCCCCTGACTCAGCAGACTTATCATTCAAGGTCCATGTTAGATTGCGTTACTCCCTGATTTGCCTCTGACCAGGCACAAACCCTTTAATGTTTTGGCATTCAATTGCCACAAAGAGAGCTTTTAATTCTTCATCAAAACCATTGCAGGAAACTGCCAAAAAATTTACTGAAATCCATAATCTTTTCTAACACCCATGCTGAAACTTCCTCAGCAGATTTCGATGACATTTCTACTTCTTCCAAATCACAAGATGACTGCCCTCTGTTTATACAGCCCTTGAGAATACCTTTCACATTTTCACCAGGCAACAAAACTTTGAGAGGATAGGCTTCACCTTCCCCAGCTACTTCTCCAACCGAAATATCACTGCCCGACAGAACCTTACTCAGACAAAAGTGAGTTCGGTGTGACCATA
Source organism: Pachysandra terminalis (assembly GCA_031762675.1). Classification (NCBI taxonomy): domain Eukaryota; kingdom Viridiplantae; phylum Streptophyta; class Magnoliopsida; order Buxales; family Buxaceae; genus Pachysandra; species Pachysandra terminalis. The sequence continues at coordinate 9,971 of JAUPMG010085633.1, read as the reverse complement.
CTATCGCTGGAAGCCAGTGAGGATTCTTCAACCGACGACATCAAAATATCTACCAAAACCCTTCGACAATCCAGTGAAACATTCTGCCAATACCAGATCATCTGAACCACCCTTGCTAGAACCATCCAAACCTTCATCCAAAGCCCCAACAAACACCTTGGGGATCACAGAAAATGGATAACTAGGAGAAGAGGGGGAGGGGGAGGAGGGAGAAGCTGCCATATCTTGGGCCACTGGGGGACATCGGACACAGCTAAGATATTCACAATGGAGGTCGAAGCCATCCATTAAGTTTGGTTCAGTGACCATCGTCTCACCAGAACTGTCGCCGATGGGATCAGCGAAACTGATGAGGGGGCCTCCCAAAATCCTATCAGGAACCCTCACCTCAAGGGTTTTCTACATAGTAGATTATTATTGACTGATCCCAAGGTTTTTCCTTTCATATTGAAGGGTTTTCCACATAAAAATCGTGGTTTTCTCTCTGTGATGTGTTTACTTTATTTTGGTTCCAAGTTTTATTATAATTCTGCATTTTACTTCTTAAAAGAAGAGGGGGCAAGTTTCTCACTGCTTCACTTGGTATCAAAGCTGTTCCTTTGTGGCCTTTGCTGGAACTTCTTTCAAATACTTTTACATAATTCAATAATAATACAACTACTACTACTAATAATAATAATAATATATACTTTCCAATTTCCCTAAAATTGCTCTCATGTAATCCCAAGCCCTCTCCACCAACTTGTAATTTCTTCCTTCTCCAACATATCATTAAATATGAGAATTTTTCATCACACCTTGGAGTTCTTTTTACACCAGTCATCAAATGCCCAAATTGTGGGGTGAGAAAAAAATACACAAATCACTAAAACCACTAGATTTGTTGTAATTCATTATACTCACAAGAATCTCTTCAAGCAAACCAAGGATGAAAGCAAAAAAGTAAAGCTACAGCTGGATCAAGCAAGAAAAATATGCCTGAGATCCATATTAGTCTCCATGTATAAGGGCAAGAATAAAGCCCAAGGTGCTATGACTAATGGTTCATCTTTTTTTTTGAAATGAACTAAGATGAAAGAAAATGGTAAAGCACCATAATGGGACAACCTAATGAACTTATCATTGCAAAGCCAACCTGAATGGCTAATATAATCCTAATTATGACCTTTGGTTTTGCCTGCTAAAGAACATTCTATGAAAACATAAAAAAGAATCCATATAAAATGGACTGATGAAAATAAAAGAAAAGATTGGTTGGTACAATGGAGCTTACTTAGATTCTATCCACAACCCACTAACAAAAATGCAACAAGTAGAGAAACATTGTTCATTCAGCAGGTGCAGTAGACCTCAAAGCAGACAAAGTAATCCCCTCCAACACATCAGACTTGAACATTTCTTGGCAAAGCCTAAACTCTGCTTCTAACTTTGACATAGGGATTGGCAGGCAAATAGGTTACATTCTCACAAACTAGTAGAGGCACGTGCTATGCACAAGTTAAGATGGATATAGATTAATTAACAGGGAAATTCTATTATCACATAACTAAGCCAATAGAATAAACAAATTTTCAACATTTAGATAGAGTGTAATAGTGAATCCATGGACCATGAATAATGGCCCATATTCTAACTCCACATTCAAATTTTGAGAACAATAGATGTTACATTGCACCATAGAGGGAAGATAAAAATTCTTTACATCCTCTGATCATGGCGAAGAAACCCATCATTCCCCCTTTCATTTGAATTTTATGCCATCATAGCACAATCAAAGGGTTTCAAAATTGGCAGGTGGGGTCAGAACTTCACTCATAAGCTCCAACCAGTGCTTTAAAAGGCGTAAGCCTCGAGGTGTGGCATTAACAAAACGCCACGAGGTGCAATGAAATAGCGCAAGGCGCTCGTGAGGCGCACGTCTCATGTGGTGAGGCTTTCGTGAGGCATACGCCTCACACATGAGGCATGCGCCTCATGTGCATACAGGAAGACTGCAGAGAAAAAAAAGAAGCAAAACCTACGATTTAATTTTTTAATTATTTAATTATAGTTAACTTGTTTAAGTTGTCATTTAGCTTTTTAGTTATTAAAATTTAAGAGAGAGACTATCATTGACTTTTGGAGAAGAAAAAGAGAAGTTTAGGGTTCAACGAGCTAACCCAACGAAGGAGAAGACTCGATGATTATGCATATGACTTGGTTGATGTGGATGACTTAGAGTGATAGTTTGTTTGATGTAATGTTTGGGGTTTAGAATTTAGAACATTCATATATGTTTTCCGTTGGTGATGATGATGTAATGCATATGACTTGCTTTTCTTTTACTTGATGATGGAATGGATTAATGGAATTGGAGTATAAGTACTTTTGAATTATTTTAGTGTTGAATTTGATATTTCGCTTATTTTTGTACCTTTTTGTATCATTTTTTATATTTATAATGAGTATTATTATTTATTATATATTTAATAAATTTTTATAATTAAAAGAATACATGCTCATGAGGCTTACGCCTCGCCTCAAGCCAAGATCTAACGCCTCGCTTCACGCCTTAACGTTTAAAAACACTGGCTCCAACATTGCATTAAATACATAGCCAAACGATAGTTGAGGGGTACAAACCGCAGTTAAGACAGGCCCACCTGATAGTGGGTTTGGAATTAAATAGAGTTACATACTAGCTACTTATCCTTATAAACTAATTTCATTGTACAAATAAATCTAACTTTTTAATTTTAGGTAGAAAGGTAAGTTTTTGAAATTACAAAATGACCAAGCTTGTAAATACGAAAGTTTCAGACCTATATGGATGTGCAAAAATACAACTTAACCCTTCAACATCCAATAGTAATGGAAATAGCATTTTACAGAATGAATTTTCAAGGGAGTCAAAGAACATTACTTGCCTTCTTTGTAAATATGAGGTGACATTGGATGTGATGCTTTTGATCCATTCCTATCCCATTGCCACTGTCCCTCCGCTTTTGAAGATACGTAAGAACACTCTTCCTCTAGAGGCAAAGCATCTGGTCGTCCTGGGAAATGATTCATTCCAGAGCTCTGTTGCATTCTCTGTGCAGACATGTGCTGCATCTGAGCAACAATATACGAATTCATACTGGAATCAGCATATTGTCCCTGCCTTCTCATCTTTATTGCTTAACCAGAGCCAAGTGATCACTCAATCTGAAATTCATAACAGCCAGAACATCAAAACCCCAGTTACTAGTATACATAAGTAGAAGTGTGAACCATGATAGAATTTTTTAAATCTATGAAAGAAACAAAAACAAAGAACAATACCTCTCACAGAAATGAAATAGCCAAATCTATTAGCCCACAATTTAGAAGCAAAGCATGACGAACTGATGAATTTAGATCATGCTTATGATTAGGCCAAGATACAAAAGAACAGCACAAATAATGAAGTTACAATATGACAAAAATTGCACACAAAACACCCAGAAGTACATACTCGAAGTAAGGAAAGTGAAATGAAGGATTAAACTGTCACAGGTAGTAGAAAAAGACAAAACGTATTCTGATCTGCCTCACCACGTTTGTTTGCCTGCTGAGACATGACCTTTTCTGCCATGTGAAGAAATGATGTGGCCACAGGAGAACCACAGGATAGGCCATGTCGAAAAAATTAATCCATGTGAACCCCATTAATGCATGTGTAATAGTTTTCCCACAAGAACAAGAAAAATGTTATGCTTAGGAGATCCGTTTTCGCTGTGTGGAAAATGTTTTGGGGGTTAAAAACTAGTATTTGTGCTGAGGTCAACAGGAAGTACAAGTAGATTGAATGGGGCTCTCAGAAATAAGGTGCCAATTGTTAAATCTCACCAAGTTTCTAAGTCTGAAGCATTTCACCGGATAACCCGACCTCTAATAAGGAATTATATTCTTTACTTTCACCAAAAATGTTAAAAATAGATATAAAATAAAACAAAGTGAAATTAAATAAAATACTACAGAGTGCAAAAATAAACATTCAAAATGGATTGAAACTGAGCCCTAGAATTCCAGGAAAAAAATCGTTTCACCAATTGTTTCTCACTCCAAAGCTTGAAATCCATTGATCAATCACACCCCAGAAACTTTATAGCAGTAACTATTATACTATCATGTCAATTTAGCAGATCAAATAGTGTTGCGTTAAATATCACAAGAGGTTCCATACTATGTAGATAAAATCCCAGAAACAACCAGAAAAAAAAAAAAAAAAACCATGTTTCAATCTCTGGCTGAGATACTCGTAATCTACAGAAACTATTCCTTACAGATTCTCATGGAAATTTTATCAAGCATCAGAAATGCCAACTCAAATTCATTACGGAGTTCCAATGATTTAAACATCCATAACCTAAGCGTAAGCAGAAACCACAACGAAATAGGGCTTAACATACATAGACGAGACCCCGAATTTTTAACAGAAACTGGAAGTAGCAAAAAATGAGAAGCGATTATATACCTAAGATTGTTGCCTGGATTAATCTTCTTTAATGAAGAGGAAGAAAAGCTACCTGCGAGAAAATCTCGTACGCAGAGAACGAATGATAGAGTTCCGAAAATGGGAGCAAACGACACCTTATTAGACACTGGATAGAGCTGCAAGTCTCAGGAGGCCCAGATATGACTGTACATGGGCCGAGCCGGGCCGGTACCGCAAGATGAGCCGTGCCCAGGCACATACGGCTGAATTTACCAAGGTTTTTATTCTCGGGATCGTGGATCGGACTGGTCCGGGCCGATCCCGATACGGATCGGTCTATCCGGGTTCGATCCCAAAGTTGGATTGTCTTTTAAAAAAAAAATAGGACCGGCCGGACGGGCGATACAGGTCGGGAACGGTTGGCATCTGTCGATATCTGTTGGATCGTTAATTTTATAAATTAAAAAAAATTAGATCGGTCCGATATAATCACTGAACCGGTCCGAATTGACCGGCCTGAATTGATATCGATTGGACCGATCCGAACCAAAGCCACTTGATACAATAGTTGTATCGTGGCCTGATAAACTATAGTATTTACATATAAGTACACGTATAATTAACATATCCGTAAGTTACATAACTATAGTTTATATAAGTATATTATATATGTTACAAATTAAGTTATAAATTATCTATTTACAAGTTATAGTATAACAACTTATTTTATATTTACAAGCTATAGAATAAGTGTACAACAACCTACTTTATAGTTTATATGTTTGGTAATAACTTATTTGTAACATATAAATATAATTTCATTTGTAACAAATTAAAGTATAACTCTAATAACAATTATTAGTTATATAAGTAAAATATAAATCATAAAAACAATATATCTAAATCTATATCTATATTACTATTAAAAACAAATTGTATTTTTAAAAAAAAATTCAGTACATATTTTTGGACCAAACGACCCTTACTTTATTCTATTCTATTACTTCTATTTTTTTTTCTCGAATGAACAGATATCGGATATCCAACAAACCTAATAAATCCAACTTTGTCTAAAGTTTCGGGTCTAAAAACACCCTGAAGGAACAATGGCAACCCTTTCGATAGGAATTGGGATGAAAAAAATGGGGGGTTTAGGAGTCACCACCAATCATTTTTACGGTGTGATTGGACACCGGGGACTTATATTTAAGACATGATAAAATAACAATTAATGATCACACTGGATGCGTAACAAGAAATCAATGGATTCAAAGGTTTGATTATGAGAATGCAGAAGGTGTTAGGCACCCCACTTCATCCGGTTTAAATCGGTTACTTATCCTTGATTCCGTTATCATTCTCTCAAGCATTTGACTTAGTTTGTGATTGACAAAATATGACAACTAAACTATGACTTATTGACTTTATTTCTTATGGACTCATAGTTAGTGGACAAAAACAATCACATGTGTCCTAAGATCTCCAACATTCTAACCTAAACCGGATTCTACGTGAGGGGTTGAGGCGTATGCATCTAAAGGTTAATGGGAACCCAAAACTGGTAAGCCAACATCCATACATGGATTTCTCCATAGGCTTCTCAGGTCATTTGGTATTAGGGTGGACACCGACATCGGGGACAATGGTCGTCCGGCCGTAGACCTATTAACTCCGGGAGCGTAAGGTTTGCCACCAGAGACAATGGTCGCCCGTTTGCAAGCTTACTAAGCTCCTTATAAGATGGGTAAAAATAGGTGGGACAAGATTTGTAAGTTTATATGATGCATTTATGATTCAAGCACGCATTTATTATAATGTACAAGAAACAATATTGAAAATAAACAAGAGATCTATCATAAACAAGCTACTAATATAATTGAAATGAAGAAAGATAACTAACTACTATCATGCTTGAAAAAGAAAGACGCAAATAAAAAAAGTAACGAAAGATACATCTTAGTCTATACTTATAACATGGTTGACCAAATGTTCTAGTAAAAAATAATGACAAAAAAGATTACTATGAAGGTGATTAGACATGGACTAATAAGTGACGTTGATATGAAAAAAAGAGAGGGAACTACCTAGATACAAATAGATTAACTACATTATAATATGGACAAAGAAAACATCGGATATGTGAAAATGAATTAACATAAAAACAACCAAGTAAAAAAATAGTTTCTCTACAAAAAATAGAGAGAGAGAGAGAGAGAGGGAGAGAGAGAGAGAGAGTGTTTCACTTTTTCATTGATTGAGAAGAAATCCATCTTTTCTTTGTTTCACATGTACACGAAAATAGAACTACATGAGAAAATACATACAACTTGTATAGAATGATTTGAAAAGAAAAAAAATATTAAAGGATACAATAAATAGAATGCATTGAGAAAAGACTAAGTTAAAAGAAAAGTTCTATTTTCATTGGATGAAAAATAACAAGTCCTTAATATAACATAAAGTCAAACCATATGTGACAAGGAAATAAAGTTAACAAAATCTAAAGAAGACCAAGTAAAATGAAGGTTCCACTTTTCTATTGGTTGAGAAGTGAACTATTTCTTACATGGTTTCATATGTGAAAAAGCACAAACTGTGTGACAAAGGAAAGAAATCATAGAAATTTCGTGCCTAAGAAAATGAACAAATAAAAAGATAGTTTCATTTTCTCATTGATTGAGAAAGAAACTAAACCTTTACATGTTTTACAAATAGAGAAAAACTATAATCATATGGGAAGAAGGTATAAAACTTAAAGATGGAACTATATAAAAAAAAAAAAGAAACAAGATAAAAAAAGAGTTATTTTCTCATTGAATGAGAAAAAGAGCTACTACATACTAAGAGAAGTGGCTATAAAAGAAGACTAAAGATATGAACACTTCAATTTAAAGTAACTTCGTGAAATGAGAATTACATCTTTGTTGTTTGAAGTATAAAGTTTTCTTGAACGACTTCACTTGAATCTTCCTTCTCTTCAAATGCGGGTTGGAAAGTTTGGGTTCTAGACTACTTCTAGAAATTTCTAAAGAGAAAAAGAAAGAGTTTTTTTAAGGCCTAAGGGAAGGCTTGAAGGTGTGTTGAATCTGGGTGAAGAGATGGAGTATTTATAAGCCAAGGGTGAAGGTCTTGGGTTACAATTGGGATTTTTAAAATGCTAGTTTAGTCTTTTGGGTGGAATAAAGTTCCATAATAACTTTTGTCTTTTATATTTACACTTTAAATGATGAAAATGTTAAGGATAAAAGTGTAAATGTCAAGGGGTTAGGTGAGGAGAATTGATATGGCTGGATGACATAGGTGGTAATAAATAGTGGGTCAAGGGTCATTGACCAAAACTTCTTCTATTATGGATAGTAGATGCATTTGTGTTTGAACCTCAACTGGTGATGCCAAAAGGGTGAAAAACTTGGGATGGTTCTGCAAATTGATGGGTTAAAGACCAAAGACCAATGCTAATCCCAATTTAGAATGTAAACCATCTCTTTCTTGGGTTATAAGAAGAATGAAAAAAATGTGAAAGGCTTGAAATGTGTGTGATGAGGTGGATTGGGTTTGTCTTTTTGTGCTCTTTTTGGACCAATTATTTGGGCTATGCGGATTGGGCTTATTTTTGTGGACTTGGATTGTTGATTGGGGTAAACAAGATATGGGAAAAATGTTTGAACTTTATGGATTGAGCTACACCAAAATATGGATTTATATTTAATTAAAAATCCAATTAATAAAAATTAATTATTTACATATTTGACCAAATGGGCCCTTATCATGGTAGAATTTAAACCTTTTGGTCCTATGTGTATCCTAGGGCTTTCTAAAAGTTGATTGTCATTTATTTGAAGAAGATTCAAGTAAATTCACCAAAGTAGGGATCAAAGGTATACCAGGGATAACAGGCTGATGACTCCCAAGAGCTCTTATTGATGGAATGTCTACAGCGGCCCTCCTTTGTCTGACTTGCTACGTTAGGAAGGCAAAGGAGTAAACACTAATCAAATTTTAGCTAACGAAGTTTGCATTTCATATCCAAGATTAAAGTCTCAAACAAACATACTATGCACTGTAACACTTTTGATTCATCTCAACTTGGGCTAATAGGAATGAGCAAAGCCTAACATTCCTTGCCTACTTGTAGAGCTATTGGTTTGTTAGGGATAGTGGGTTTCAAGATCTTAGATACGAATCTCTCCAGTCTGTCAGCTTACTAAATCTCACAGATTTTGGATGCACAATCTTCTTTTTGTGCTCCTCACCTACTCAGAATGCTTTGGTCTCTTTGGGAGATAAACCACTCATTCACCTTTCATCATATATGTTGATGGTAAAATGCTATAAAAGTTCATTTGTTGAGAATCATCTCTAATGGACATTATTTTTTGTTGGTTTCAAACTTTAATCTCAGATAATTAATGCTCACTTCAAAATATAAATTATAATTCAGTAAAAAAAATCATAAAATAACTATTGATAAATAATAATTTATAAAAATTAATTTTTTTGGTAAAGTTAATTTTATAGTTATTGATAAATAAAAATTTATAAAAATTAACAATTTTTTTGGCCATTTTCATAATTAAATTACCCTTTTAGAATTATCTAAAACAAAAAGAGTCATATTTTAATAAATAACTATTTTTATATAATTTAATAAAAAAATAAAAGGATAATCTCTAAAATTCGTCACTTTATTTAAACCTATAATACAGATATTATATAAGCTTATTTATAAAATATAAGCACACCAAAAGAGCCCTAGCCCAATATCCAAACATAAAACCAATATAAAACACCCAAAATACCATTTATAACACCAATTAGATATCCATTCTTATCAAAATTACCTAAATAATATTTATATAACTCTCAATAATTTAAAAATATTTGAATATTTAAAAAATAATCTTAAAAATAACATCTATATTAAATATAATAATTATTTTAATTTTTTAAAAGTATTAAAAATTCATTTACAAAGGTTGATACACACTAAATTAGGTATTAGAATTATAATAATTATTATTAAAATATATTAATTTTAAAACCAAAAGGCTAGTTTAATAAAGTTAGACACATTATTACTATATCCTACTCTTTCAATCGAGATCTACAATAATATAATAAAGAGAAAAACCTTTTTTCAATCCATTCTATATTTTACAATATCCTAATTAGACCAACTCTTCCAATCGAGATCTACAACAATATAGCAAATTGTATTTTTAACATGGTATAATTAAAATAATGCTATAAAAAATATATGATTTTAAAAAACTAAAATATTTTTAATTTAATTTAAAAATATGTAATAATTTGTATATTATCATCTTAGTAATATATTTAAAAATATGTAATTCAATAAAAAAATATTATCTTATTCTCTTTTGTTTTAAAATTATCTAGTAACCCTTTTAATTGTATAAAGAAAATTATATTAGATCTTCTTCACCTTTAATGTATAAATAAAATAAAAGGACATTATTGTATATACATTTTAAATTAAAATATCTTTATAAATTGAAATATTAATTAATAT
>JAUPMG010085622.1:0-12715 GCA_031762675.1 Pachysandra terminalis | reverse complement strand
AGTATATAGTTTATTACATAAGTGTTTAAGGATATAGCTTATCTTATTAATTTACTATTATACCCTTGTATAAAAAGAATTTTATGTTTCAGTTTTTCTTGTTGTTACAGATATGCTGATTATGCAAGGTCAAGTTTTAAAGTATGCATGTAGTGCTCCTATAAGAAATCACCAAGTGTGATCTAACAAACAAGTCTAATATGCAATGCAAATAATTAAACTATTTGAATGTGTGTATATATATATATGTTCCTACAAGATCGATCATTCCTTGAGCAAGATCCTTCTCGAACCATCCCCCCTCATACATGGCCATTTCAAGTTAAGATATTCCATGCGCGGATCATAGTTCTTAGGGGCTTCGACCTAGAGGGTACAATTCCCCCACTTATTTGTTATCAAGGGCAACAAATCCAAGGAATTCCAATTGTAAACTCGTCAGGGAATTATATATATAAACAAGCAACCCAGAATCAATCCTTAATAAATAGTCTATAGAACCAAATAGGTATATTAGGATACCTGGTCCCTCAATTCAAAAATATATAGATATGTGCGAGTATCCTCACCTATTGTGATTTCCAAATCACAATAATCTTTGAATATCCTTAAAATCCTGAAGTATGGATTACATGCAAAGGGCTTGAATCAAAGACCAAATCCATGGTCATAAGGCATATGAGGTCGAAGGGCATACCCCTCGATACACCAAAAGACCTAACCTTGAATACTTACCTTGATGTTGAAGGTTGGTGTAAAGAATTACACCTCTGATATTCTTCTTATTCTTCTTCTAAGTTGATGAATCAATCCTCCCAAGGTCTCATGGTTATATAGGCACTTATAAGTCCTAGAATTAGTAACTAAGAACCTTTAATCTTAACCATTCATTGGGAATTATTAATTCTCAGCCTCTAGATGGATTTCCCCAGCCCATGTGGCTTGTTTCTAATTCTGTTTTGTTTCTTCTTTTGATTTTGAATTCTAGTTGGTTTCTAACTTTTGTTTTGTAGAGAATCTTCTAATTATATATTTTTAAATCCGAGCCATTGATTGGAGAGTGAAATCTCTGGTAAGATCTTAACCAATCATTCAACTTTAGAGGTTATGATTGTGTGTGTTGTAGCTTAGTTTCCTAATTGTACAACCCACCAATCAATATTAGTCAAAAGTCAAATAATATGGTGGTTACTACAATTTTTGAACTAACCCCTAACTTTCTGATATTTACACATAAGTCATATTATTTTGTTTGGGTTATTACACTCTCTTTATTATTTGACCCTATCAATTACTCTATTGCTAATTATAATATTATATTTTCCAGATTCGGGTCACTAAATTCTCCCCTCCTTTTAAGAAATTTCATCCCTGAAATTGTGCATATTAAATTTCTAAAGTACTCAATCCTACAGTTTGTTATGCTTCAGTCAAATTAATAACACAAACTAAACATACAATACAAAGTAGTTCATGTCATAATCGATTCATGCAATAATTGAGTAAATAAGAAAACAAACTTGTGTGTGCATCATAAACCTTCTATCACCTTGTTAGCTACCCCACTCAAGACATTGACTCACTCTCATTGGGATGGTCGTGTACCATTACCTGCTCCTCAACATGTCTCCACGGCTCTCTACAAAAGCTCTTGAAGTGTCCCGACTTCCCACAGTTGTAACACTTGGGTGGCGGGAGTGGCTGAGGTGGTGCCATCGCCTGAACCGTAGTGTCAACTGGAACAAACCACTCAACTGTTTTTTGCCTCTTCTCAGTACTGTCATGAACCAAATCTAGAGATTTCATTGGAATCCTCAAATCTAATTTGCAACTCTCACCCCATATCCAGATGGGAGTGGATAAATGATATGTAGCCAAATATCATTTAAAATTAAGAAGAATATTATATAAAATTAAGTATAGGAAAGTAATGCTAAAAAATAAATTCCATCACATAACATCCTTCAAATAGAAAACAACAGAAAGTAAAATAAAACTAGTCCCATGCTTTAAATCAAATCCCTATTAACTAATCTATTTAACTAAGTACTTAAATTTACATTGATTGAAATCCCTACTGCAAGATCTAATAAAATCATCAAATAAAACTCTAATTATTGTTAAAATCTTCAAAACATTGTTGTTCTCCACCTTGGTCCTCGTGCTCCATGTGTCCATCAACTATAAGTCCTAAAATATATTGTGCTCGAAAGCTTCAGCTACACTTAGCTCAGTAAGTAAACAATCGAACATGGTTTATAATTTGAAGTAGGGCCAAGGCCACTCTTCAATGGTAATCCGTATAACAATAATGAGTAATTCATAAGATATGAGTGAATATGCAAGTATAACATGCTGAACATATAAGTATGAATAAGATATATACAAATATGTAATCTGATGCAATGTGAGTAATTAGCATGATAAAATAGGCAATATAATGGTTGATTCAATTATTAATGCATGCTGTGCACCTAACAAGTAAGATCACCACATGTGACTAAAAACAATCTAATATGTATGATATTGGCTGATAGTATTCGTTAGTGTATGATTCACACCCGATCTTAATCATACTATCCAAGGATACCTCACAATGTGAACCTTCATCCTCTAATACATGGCTGAAATAGTAGACTATTCTATGTGCGAATCATAGTTTCTATGAGCTTCAACCTAGAGGTCACAAGCGCCTCAGTTATTTCCGATCGAAGGGACTTAGCCCAAGGCCTCACAATGTGAACTTTCCTTCGTGAATCAAACATTAGCCGATCTACTAACATAATTACACTCTTGTGATTTGGATATTGGGCATCATAGATATGAACCTTCCCTCACCCTTAAATTCTTATGAGTTGGATATTGAGCCTCACAATGTGAACCTTCCCTCACCATGGAATTAATTAATTTAAAATTTCTATTGGGATGATCTGTCCCTCAACTCCAGAAATATATAATGATGTATAAACAGGTCTCCTCACCTACTGTGATTTCCAGATCACAGTAATCTCGTAATATCCTTAAAATTCCAACAAAATGGACTTACATACAAAGGGTATAAACCTATAGACCAAATCCATGGTCTTAAGGCATATGAGGTGCAAGTGATAGAGTGCCTGATAACTAAGCATACAATTGTTGTGTACAGTGTGTAATAATTCTACATAGCATGCTTGACATGTTAAAATCATGTAAAAACAAGTATATCAAAATATCATGTTCCAACCAATATAAAAAACAGTCCAAACAGGGTATAAGTAATTGAAACGTGCATAATCAAGCATAACTAACATAACAATTGGTCTAATGAGATCAAAATACACATGCTCACAAAAATATAATCAAGACAAATCAATTTGGCACTTTTCGGCGCGCCTAGGGGTCGCCGATGTGCTTTCGGCGGGTGCTCGGCGCGTTGGTAGGTGCGTCGAGTAGCTGCCGGGGCTTATTTTGATTTTCTGGGTTTTGGTCTCAGGGTTTGGTTCGGCGAGTTCTCGGTTCATCAAGAATATGCTCGGCGCCAAAACCAAGGGCTTAAAAATATATCTGTAATGCTCGGTGCGTCCACAACGCATCGAGTAGGGTATCGGCGTGAAAACCTGGGATTTAGTAGTCAACAGAGGAGGCTTGGTGCATGCTTGACTCATTGAGTACTCGCCGAGTGCTCTTGTTGGCTGCTTCGGTGCATACCCGGCTCGCCGAGTACTCGCCAAACAACAGTTTCTGGGCAGTTTTCCATAATTCTGATCTATCTATTATTCCAATCAATTTTCTTCCTTAAGTAACCTTCCTTAATATTAAATTCGGAACAAAATCCAATTAAAATACTTAGGAAAACATAAGTAAATAATAAGTTGTTCAATTGCTTTAAAAACTTTGAAAACTAATATGGTTTTTGAAAACTTCATGCGATTGAAAAACAGACTTGAAACTCCACTTAAATCATAAAACAAGTTTAATCCGAATACTTACCTTGGTGTTGCTAGGTTGGAGTATAGAATTCACCTCTAATCTTCTTCTTCCTCTTCTTCTTCTTCCAAGGAAATTGTGATTTTTGAAACATGCATGAAGGACTTATTTATATGTTTTCAGTAAATTTCCTAGTTCTATTAGTATAAGTCTTGAGTTTTAATCCTGTCCCTTTATTGGGATGTATTAGATTCTAAGACATTGATTTAAGTTAAATGTTCCTACAAGATCCTAGCCACACATTATAACTTAAAGAGTTATGATTATGTGTGAATCACTTTAGTTTCCTATAGTGCAGCACACCAATCACAAACAGTCAAAGTCAAATTTGTAACTAATTTACTAAAACTTTAAATTAACCCCTACATTTTTAAAATTAATTACATACTAACTCCTATACTTGTATTAATTACAATTTAGTCCTATATTTTAGTTGGGTTATTACAAGTACTAAGCACCTCGTCTTGCTCCCTCAACCTATGAGTCTTCTTCCTATCTCGGTTCTTCCTCTTTTCTTCCTCCTCATCACGATATCTATTGTTGTCTCTTTCTACCATCTTTGCACATTCTAAAACATCAAAGTATACTTTGAATATCTGGGGCACTACCCTCATCCTAATCGATGGTCTCAGGCTTTCCTCAAACTTGGCAGCCTTGTCAGATTCATCCGTGATCATGTGAGGTGCAAAACTCGACATCATTGCGAATTTGGCCTCATACTGCGCAATTGTGAGTGGACCTTGCTCTAGTCTCATAAACGTTGTGGCCATCTGCCTCTTATAACTACTAGGAAAGTAGGTATCAAGGAACTGGCTCCTAAACATCTCCCAAGTCAGCACAGTCTCTAGGTTTCTCTCCACCATGTCCCACCAATGGAGTGCCTCACTCTTTAGTAGAATGGTAGCCAATGACACTCTTTAGTCATTAGGACACCCCATGGTCCTGAAAACCCTCTTTATATCTAACAACCAGTCTTGAGCCTAGAGTGGCTCACCTAACCCATCAAACACAGGTGGAGTAAGCTTCTTGAACTTGTCCAACCACAATATAGGTGATCCTAACACTCTACTCTGCTTGGTCTTGGCCAACAACTAATCCTTTTGGAGAGTGCCATATCTCCTAAAATCTAATCCACTCCAGCCAACTGAGGGTCGGCATCAGCCCTTACCTCAGAAGTTGACCCCTCACCTGCAGCTGCTCTCCTTCTTCCAGCCATCTACAAACCCAAAAGAAACGTAAATCTTCTTGTCTAGTATCTACAGTTCACATAAACAAACAATCACACATGCAATCACTCAAGCATATCAAACAAGCATGTTATGCATCCAACATACAATTTCAATCATGTGAATCCTAGTTTTTCTCCTCTATGTTCTCTACACCCTAGGTAACCTAACCTAGAGCTCTGATACCAATTTATGACACCCCAGATCCAGTGGCACGAATCCCTATACGAGTTGTCACGGATCATGAAGCAAGACCTTTGGGTTCCCATCCAAGGAACGCGGATCACAAAAAAAGAAACCAACCTTACACGAGTATTTGTCACATTTAAAGAAACATTAAATTAGAATGCGGAAGCAACAACTATATTCAAATTAACTATAGCTTCATAAGAGCCTAAAAAGTATAGAAATCAACTAACATCAACCAATCCTATTCACCAGTTCTAAACTAAGAATCCAAAAGCATAACTAAACTAAAACAACTTCAGTCCACGCAATCCATCAATTCACCTTAACCTGCAACATAAATATGTTGCGTAAGCTTGGAATGCCCAGTACGAAACAATCCGACAACCATCCTCAAGGAACAAAGTTAGTCCATGCAACACACAACATACACAACAATCATCATGGATATCATACATTCACATGGTATCACATTAGAACACACAAGCGTCATAAAATAACATGGAATAATGACAATACATTCAACACACTATCATATCAACTCCTAGCATCACATTCACATATTATCATAGCCCTACTATGGTCATGAACAAAATCTAGAAATCTCATTTGGAATCCTCAAATCTAGTTTGCAGCTCTCACCCCATTTCTAGATGGGAGTGGATAAATGATATATAACCAAATATCATTAACTTTAAGAAGGATTTTTTATATAAGATTAATTATGGAAATTAATATTATAAAAATAATATCCATCCATAAAATCGTTCAAACAGAAAACAACGAAAAATAAAATATAACTAGTCTCATGCTTTAAATCAAATCCCTATTAACTAACCTCTCTAACAAAGTACTGAAATTACATTGAATAAAACCCTACTACAAGATCTAGGAAAAACATCGAATAAAACTCTAATTTTGATTAAAAGCTTCAAGTCATTCTTGTTCACCACTTTGGTCCTCATGGTCCATGTGTCCGTCAACTATAGGTCCTGAAATATATTGTGCTCGAAAGCGTCAGCTACACTTAGCTCCGTAAGTAAGCAATCAAACATGGTTTATAATTTGAAGTAGGGCCAAGGCTCATTCTTCAATAATAATCAGTATAACAATAATTTATGGGATATGAGTTAATATGCAAGTATAACATGTGTTGAAAGTATAAGTATGAAGAAGATATATACAACCATGTAATCTGATATATTGTAAGTAGTTAACATAATATAATATGAAATGTAATGGCTGATTCAATTATTAATGCATGCTGTGCACCTAACATGTAAGATCACCATATGTGATTGAAATCAATCTAATATGCAATATGTATGATGTTGACTGTATAGTATTCGTTAGTGTATTTCACACCCGATCTTAATCGTACTATCCAAGGATGCCTCACAATGTGAACCTTCATCCCCCAACACATGGCTGAAACAATAGAATATTCTACGTGCGCATCATAGTTTCTAGGAGCTTCAACCTAGAGGTCACAAGCGCCTCAGTTATTTTCGATCATAGGGACTTAGCCCAAGGCCTCACAATGTGAACTTTCCTTTGTGAATCAAACATTAGCCGATCTACTAACAGAATTACACTCTTGTGATTCGGATATTGGGCATCATAAATATGAACCTTCCCTCACCATGGAAATAATTAATTTAAAATGTCTATTGGGGTGATCAGTCCCTCAACTCCAGAAATATATATGTTGATGCATAATCAAGTCTCTTCACCTACTGTAATTTCCAGATTGTAGTAATCTCGTAATATCCTTAAAAATCCATCAGTATGGACTTACATGCAAAGGGTGTAAACCTATAGACCAAATCCATGGTCTTAAGGCATATGAGGTGCAAGTGATAGAGTGCACATTAACTAAACATGCAATTGATGTGTACAAGGTGTAATAAGTCTACCTAGAATGCTGAACATGTAAAAAACACATAAAAGCAATCATATCAAAATATCATGTTCCAACAAACAAGAAAAATAGTCCACATAGGGTATTAGTATGTGAAACAAGCATAATCAAGCATAACTAACATCAGAATTGGTCTAATGAGATCAAAATACACATGTTCACAAAACTACAATCAATTCCAATCAAGTTGGCACTTTCCGGTGCGCCTAGGGTCGCCGGTGTGCCTTCGGCGGGTGCTTGGCGCGTTGGTCGGCGCGTCGAGTAGTCACCGAGGGTTCTAGTCAAATATTCTGAACTTCAGGATTTGGTCTCAGGGATTGGCTTGGAGCATACTCGGCTCATCGAGAATATGCTCAGCGCCAAAGCAAGGGGCTTATAGATAAGTCTGTGAGGCTTAGCGCGTTGGTCGGCGCATCGAGTTGGTTGTCGGTGTGAAAACCTGAGAATAAAAATTTAATAGAGGAGGCTCGGCGCATACTCGACGCATCGTGTACTCGTTGAGTGCTCTTCTAGGCTGGTTCGGCACCTGCTCGGCTCGCCGGGTACTCGTTGAACAGCCAATTCTGGGCAGGTTTTTCCAGAATTCTGAACTAATCTTTTTTCTAATCGATTTTCTTCCTTAAGTAACTTCCCTTAATATTTAATTCCGAACAAAACCCAATTAAAATATTTGAGGAAACATTAGTAAATAAATAGTTGTTAAATTGTTTTGAAAACCTTTGAAAACTAATATGATTTGAAAACTTCATATAGTTGAAAAATAAACTCTAAACACTACTTAAACCATAAAACAAGTTTAATCTGAATACTTACAGTGCTATTGCTGACTTAGAGAAGATAATTCAGCCCTGTTCTTCTTCTTCTTCTTCTCCTTCAAAGCTCCAAGCTTTGTGCGATTTTTGAAAACTAGACCAGGCCTCTTATTTATACTAATTCAACAACCTCCTGGTCCTATTAGTATTAGTTTTTGTGTTTTAATCATGTCCCTTTATTGGGATGTATTTGATTTTAAGCCATTAGATCAATTCCCAGCTCTCCTTGTTCAACTATGTTTTTATATTTGAATTTTAGAGTTCTAGTGAGTTTCTAACTCCTATGGAAGCTTCCAATTAGTGTTTTAAATCTAAACCATTGATTGGAGCGTAAAGGGTCCTGCAAGATCTCAGCCATTCATTTATATCTTAGAATCTTAATTAAACTAGTCTTTAATTATCTACTAGAATTCTAATTAAGTTATAATTGATCTAAATTAAATACCATCCCTTAGATTAAAATTGAAAGTTCCTACAAGATCCTAGCCACACATTATAACTTAAAGAGTTATGATTGTTTGTGAAGCACTTAGTTTCCTACAGTACAGCCCACCAATAACAAACAGTCAATCTGTAACTAATTTACGAAAATTTTAAATTAACTCCTATGTTAATTACACCCTAACTCCTATACTTTTATTTATTACAATATAGTCCTATATTTTGGTTGGGTTAATACAACAATATCATATCAACACATAACCATAGTATCAACATAATGTAAACAAGTCTATTGCCATACAATGCTAATAATCCAACAACTATAATCCTACAATATCCATAAGTGAATAACCACAACATTAACAAGTTAATATAGCATCAACAAGTCAATCATAAATCAATAACAATTAACTCCACAATATCAATCAGCAATTCCAAACAATAATACTTTCCGGTGACCAGTCGGTTCCACCTACAAGTTTCACCAATACTCTAGTCCATAACTAATTTAATCAACATGTCGACATAATTCAACATCTCACGTGTACGACGTGATTTTGTTGGTCTTTCAACCTACCCAAGCTCAATTCTCGTAACTATTTACAAGCATTTAGGGATTAAATCCCAGGGCGGCCTACAACGAAGACGTTTACCCACTAGCATTTACTAATTTTAACCCAGGGAGGCCTGTTAGGAGGATGTTTACCCACAATAACAAATCCACGATTCAATCTATAGCTAGCCGGTTGCCCGGACTAGCCACTAAGCAATCAATATAATTGCCGGTGATAATATCCTTTGGAAGCTATCATTGGGACACCATCACAAGTATCCTTTCCCACAACAATCGGATCTCCAGTGATAATACCCTTCAGAAACTATCTGTGCGCCCATACACATGGATAATCCTTAGGAAGCCATTACAAGCATCATTTCCATGGCATACATGCATAAACAATCCTAATTCTACTACACATGCACAACCCATCACAATCATAGCACTCATGCACAGTAACTCACAATCATACCCTCCATTCTTCACTCAATCATAATCATACAATACATCACAATGTTATCAAGTCAATTCTTATCATTCAATAGTCTACACATGAGTCACAAACATCATATTAGCCATGGGGTCACAACCCCAAGTCCAATGGTCCAACCCCTAAGTCACTAGGTCCAACCACAAAGCCCTGTCCACATAAAACAGTAACTGAGGTTCATCGGTACCCTCACCGGTGTACCGGTGGGTGCCAATGGCCCTATTTCAACTAAATTGTGGTCCTTGTCAATACCCTCACCGGTGTACCAGTGGGTACCAACGGAGCCCTCTGTGTATATTATTTCTAGGTTCGTGAACCCTTGATCTTTGGCATCCAATTCAATTTTCATCTATCCTAGAGATCATTAGGTATCAAGATTTCAATCATTTACTTATCAAATCCTACCCAATCAATTCAATTATCATTACATCAAGTCCAACATGGATCAATTATAGTGACCCGGATCCGGAAATTAATAAGATAATTAATTGTGGGATTATTTAAATGAATTAAATAAGTATAAACAGAAATTGGGAAATTTATTTGATTGTTTATGCCTTTAAGTTAATGTAGAAACTGAAAATTGTTAGCTTAGAAGGAATCAAAATCTTTGGATAAACTTAATAATTTTAATTTTAATCTTTTAATTGAATATAATGAGTAATTGTAAGTATAATATATGTTGTGATAGATATAGTACATATTTGGGGTCAGATTGCAAATAAGAGAAATATATAGGAGTGTGGTATAATTAAATAAATTTAAATTAGGCTTGACCAACATCTGGACGTGTGACCCATTTGATAATAATAGGGTTCAAGTTGTAAATTAAGTTAGATTCTTGAATAAGGATTTAAGTGTGAATAGATTTGACTTTAGGGTTTTATATGTTAATAATGGAAGATAGTGGGGTCACTTATGTAAATTCAAAAATTAAAGGAATTAGGGCTTGGGCCCAACGTGTGGATTAGTGTGCACATGGGCTGGTTGTATGGCCCAAGAAAGGAAGGTTAGACTTGTCTTTCTCAATTAGTTTGAATTTTCGGCAATTAAAGAGATGGAGCGAAAATCTTCCTAACCAATCACTACCCTTCTATATAGAATACGTGGGATTGCGGGAAATTTTCCCACCACCACAATTCTTTTCCTTATATCACACGACCAAATAATTAAGGAAAGAAGAAGAGAAGAGAAAGAAAGAGAGAAGAGAAAATGACAAAGAAGAAAGAAGAAGAAGAGGAAATAAGGCTAAGGAAGAAGGAGATCCCCGTAAGAGTTTCGTGGTAATTTTTTGATTCAAAGACTTGCAGAATAAGATTAGGAAGAGAGG
This sequence comes from Pachysandra terminalis, assembly GCA_031762675.1. Taxonomy (NCBI): domain Eukaryota; kingdom Viridiplantae; phylum Streptophyta; class Magnoliopsida; order Buxales; family Buxaceae; genus Pachysandra; species Pachysandra terminalis. Next base: position 1,784 of record JAUPMG010085622.1, on the reverse strand, counting down.
AAGGGAATTTCTTAGTTTCAACGGTAGGCATGTTTGTAGAATGTAATGATTCTATAGTACAATACGTATAGGTTCTTGACGTTGCATATGGTTGAGATATGCATATTTTATCTACGAATTTTCCATGTTGTGTGATGATTGTATCTATAATTGTTGAATTATGAAAATTTGGAAGAAATTCTAATTATGAATTTTAATTCATGAAAATTGGTGAATTTATCAAGTTAATCTTGGATTTGAAGTTTGGGTTTTGTTTATGGCATGTTAACCTTGTTTATAATAGTGTAAATCAATATTTTAGTGTTTAAAAATACCAAATTGGAGTGTATGGAAGTTTGGGCACAAAGCCCTAGAGAGAAATGTTTTTTGAGAGGAGATTGCTTGCTCGATAGCTGCTGAGGTGTAATGACCCGATCCTTGACCCTTAAATAATGAGGATTAGTAATTCAATAAATCTAGATAATTAAGTTTAATCTCACGAGTAACTGAGATTAGTGATCAATGAAACCCTGACCTAAGAAGATTAGACTAACTTAAGGATTTGAAGCGAGTTGAGGAGCCAACTCAACTGAGCAGTTCAAATTAGACATTTACTTAGGAGTTTAATTATTAAACGAAACAATAAATTATATTAGCCGACCTATTACATCTGCCTCGACTCCATCCGTAAAATCCCTTTAACAGAGCCTGTATACGTGACCTATCGGAAAGGATATGATATGAACCAAAACCCCGATTTACCCCCGCTACTGAAGATATTCACAATCCGACCAGTTCAGCCTATAAATAGAACACTTAGGTTTTCTAGTTCATTTTTCTCAAACCTTTCTTCCTCCCTTCTCTCTATTGGAGCCATGGAGCACATGAAGGGAGGCTATGGAGTTTTAGGCCAGCATATCACCACGGCTCATCTACTCCGGCATAACCCTGGCATCACTCCGACGAAAATCCTAAGTTAAGTATCCTAATTTGATGTGATATTTATTTGTGTTGTAGTGTTTTGGAAGTGGAGAAGGGTCGTATGCCTCATACCCACCTTCTCCATGGTATTTAGTGAATAAAAGACTATATAAGAGGAACCTTAAGCCCCAGACTACTAATACGACCTATCAGATGGTATAGACCAAATCCAAGTGTGGAGAAAAGAGGGAAACCCTCAAGTATCTACCCTAGGTTAGACAAAAGTAAATTGCAATCATAGAAATGCCTTCCTGGGAGTGAAACCAAACTCCCCACCAAATTTCAGACCATTTAGCCATCTCTGTGGCTTTGACGCACTATTTGGCGCACTGAAGAGGTCGTTGAAACACAGAAAGACTTACTGCCTCGGGTTTGGCTCGCCGAAGGGTCAGCCGAACTGAACATTTTACCAAAGTAATATGATTTCTCGTCTATCGAGACACATTTGGACCAGATCCCATGGTTTCATTCCATTTGGCACACTTTGGTGTGTTTAGGCGGGCCGAAGTGGTCGTCGAGACCCCGCCAAAGAGATCCACGTGCCCAATGCAGGTGATTTCAAAACGAGCACGTGTATCTTAACTTGTTACACGTGTTTGACCTATCTGCCGGTCGGTTAGACCTTCCATGTAAAATTTGACCCCCTAATCCGAAAGATTTACTTTAGTAAAATGGATTGAGCAATAGGTGATTTCGGAAAATGATGTAAGCATGACTCCGAACCCTCCTATTAGCTTAGTACCATCCTAATACACGTGCGAGAATACAAATGGGAGTGAAAAGGGTTGGTTAACCCCCCATTGAGAAATTATGCAAATAATGAC
>JAUPMG010085611.1:0-12716 GCA_031762675.1 Pachysandra terminalis | reverse complement strand
ATCCCGAAGGTCATACCTCGTGATCCGTGCCATCCCACCTTGGGATCTGAGTCACCGGGATCCGGGGCGTGACACAAAGGCACTGCTGAATGCAAGGGCCGTCCACATTCGTATTCAATGGGGTTTCTGAAATTTTTGTTTTTACAAAAAGTACCCGTATGCCATATAATGTTCAAAAAAACCCCGAATGCCAAATATTGTACATTTAAAAGTCACGAATGCAAGATTTTTATTACAGAATGAGCCCCGAATGCAATTTTCTTCACAGAAAATGCCAAGAATGCAAATTCCTTCATAGAAAATGTCCGGAATGCCAATTTCTCCACAGAAATAAGGCTTTAAATGGTCAAACGCGTAAGAACAAGGTCCAGAAGGACTATTGGCACATGAAAAGAGGACTTTATGCAAAATAAGAATATCAAAGTCATTAAGGAAATAACCACAAAGCCGGTTTTAGACAACCCAATTTGCACGAGAGTGACTTTCTCTTGATCTTTGTAGCTCCTGGAGGCTTGACCTTGGCTTTTCCTATCTCCTAATCATCTCCAAGCAACCTCCAATCATATTGCCAATTTTCCCTGAAAATCCCAAAAATCATGTGAAATGACCAAAATACCCCTAGTAGATCCCAATTGATTCATCTCAGTCCTAAATCCATTTTCAACATCAAATTTTAATTCTTGAGTCAAAATGCTCTCCAATGAGTATAAACTTGGGCTAATTCGAAGTCTGTTGGAAAAATGACAGTTTTACCCCTAATCTGGTCGTTTTGACCAAACAGTTAAATCCGAGGGTCAAAACAATTTTCCAACATCAAATTTGGATTCCTCGTCGAAACACCGTCGAAACAACTGTGATTTTGTAAAATCCGATTTCAGGAGTTGAAGGGCTCTTTTTGGTATTTCCAAATTATCAAAAAATGACGAAAAATGTAATGGGAAGAAAAAATAATAAAAAATATTTTAGAGGAGAATTGAAATAAAATAATAGGGAGAATATTTGAGAAAGATTTTTCATGTGTCAAATTCCAAGAAATAGGAAATGAAAAGTTTTTAGAAGTTGCCAAATGGCAAATCACAAACTCAAAAGAAGAAAATCAAAATAAAAAATAAATAAATAACAAAACCATAAAACAAAATTTGGAGAGAGCACCCCACGAGCTCTCCCTTCCTCCTTTCTCTCTTTTCTTTTCTCATTTTCTTTCTATTCTCTTCCCTTTCATTTTTCTCATGATCTTTTTATTCTCTCTTCCCTTTCCTTTTCCCATCTTTCTTTCTATTCTCTCTCCTTCTTCCTTCCTCTCTTTCCTTTTTGTAGCCTTTCTATTTTCTTTCTCTTTCCCTCCTCTTTTATATAAGAAAGACCGAGAGTAAAAAACGAACAAGCTCTCCCTCTCACGCCTCTTCTTCCCCGAGGAGACCCATCACCCCCGGAACAAACACTCTCCCTACAACCACCCTCTCTTTTTCTCTCTTTTCCAGCAGCTACCTTTTTCCCCAACAGCCTGCAACCATCAGCATACCCCACTCGTCTTCCTGCGACACCATTTATAGCAGCTGCAAATCTCTCCCGAACACCACCCCGTACTCTCTCCTCCGTCCAATCAGTACCCGCTTGAAAACTCCACCATTTCTGCACCTCCAAACCTACATTTCCGCACCTCCAAATCTCCATTGCCTCTACACCAAACTTCACCTTCATTCGAACAGAACTCCATCATTCCACCATCTAAAAATCCATTCTCAATCCAACACCACAATCACAGAACCAGAGCAGCTCCACCTCACCTCCGTTCCCATTCCAAAACCCCATTAAAACCCCACCTTTATTAGCTTTGTAACACCCAAACCGAACCCCAACCCCAACCTCTTCAAACCTGAACAGAAATCCAAGTCTTCATCACCTCAAATCTAGTGAACCAATGCACCACTGTTCCACCTCTGTTTCAGCACCTTTTATCTCTGTTCTCACAAAAACTAGCAAAACCAAACCTCTTTCTTCTGCTTTGCTCAAGGTAAGTCTCGGGAGTTCAACCAAGGAGAATTGCACAGCAGATCTCTAATAGTTGTCACAGGTGCATCGTCTCTCCTCCTTTGTTTTTTTCTTTTTTATTTGTTCGATCTCTTGTTGAACCATACTCTGCCATTGTATATCTTTGAATGTCATTATCAGCTTGCTCTGTTTTTAATACGAGATTGTTCATGGATTCATATGTTATTTTTGGTTGCTTTCTAAAGCCTGTTGTTATTGTTAGAAACATGTTAAATATCCAGCATCCCATCTTTGCTAGAGATAAATAGAATTCATCATATTAAGTTTTAATTAGATAATTTAGCATATTGAGATTTTAATATACTATTTAGCATGTTAAGACTTTAATTAGGTAATTTCGATATTTCTTTTTCTTTTTTTATTATTATTTTTGGCATTTCTAGATTTTTAGTATTTTAGGGGGCATTTATTTCGTTTTTAGGATTTTTTAAGGTTTTAATTTGTTTAGGATTCTTAGAGATTTTTTATGGTTTTAGAATTATTTTTAGTATTTGTTATCATTTTAAATCATTTTTAGCATTTTCTAGATTTTTATTAATTTTTGTTTATTTTAGATTTTAGATTAATTGGCCAAATAACCTTGAACTGGATAATCGGGAGAGAACGGGTGCCTAACACCTTCCCGCTCTCTCAAATAAATCTCATTCCCCGAAATCTGGTTAGACCACCCTAAAGTTCATAATATGGTCTATTTTGCACTAAATCGATAAAACCATGGATGACCATTCACGCCCCGAATCCAATGAATGGTGGCGACTCCATATTTACCCGATCGACCTATTGTTCACCCGACCGTGGGGTGATCACACCGATCATACCTCTTAGAAGGCTCGTGATATCACCCGTGTTTGTCGAAGTACATAGAATAAAAGTCCCCAGTGGATTCGCCAAAATTTTGATGCAAATATTGTGCTGCTTCACCTGCTTTAAGCCGCTAATCGTAATTGAGCTGCTTAAAGAGGGATAAATCACGTAAACATGTGACGACGTCGTGTATTAGTTGTTTCTACATTGTCCGGAGTTGGATAAGATCTTGTTTGGGCACGTGAGGCGACCCGATCATCCGCCTAAACCGCCACGCGACCGTTCGAATAGTGTTATGTCAATCATCGACAAACTTATATAAAAAGAAGAAGGGGAGAGCCAATATAGATAACACATAATTTTTTACGTGGTTCAAAAATATGCCTAATACACGGAGCCTCATAGGAGGTCTTTTCCACTATTTAGAAGTATAGATAATAGAATGATAACCCCAGTCACATGGGGATAAAGAAGAAAATAAGAAAGAATGGAGGGAGAGAAAAAGATGAAGAGATAAAAGGACGTGAATGATTCCATCTAATGTATAGAAGTCTCAAGCATGAGTAAGAGTCTTCTCTCTCTTTCTTCTAATCCTTTAATTCTCCTTGTCATCTTTTAATTTCTAGATCCTTGTATCTTCTTCTTGTCTGTGTGTTGTTGTCCTTTTATAGTTTTGTTTTTACTTGGATTCCAAGTAGACTTAGCCTGCAAGTGACTTGGCCTTGAAGTCGTGAATGCAGAGATGTCATGTAGAAGGTGAGTCACACAAAATATCTAATGTATGTAAATCTCATAAGAAGGTTAATCACATAAAATATCTAATGCATGTAAATCTCATAATAGCTGGGTTGGATCGGGTCAGATCGGGTTGGACTAGGTTGGGCCAGTTGGACCGAGTTGGATCGGGTCAGATCGGGTTGGACTAGGTTGGGCCAGTTGGACCGGGTCAAACCGGATCGAGTGACTTATTAGACCCATGGTTCATAGGTCAAGCAGGTGACACGTGACAGTTAATTAAGTCACTGAATCATCAGCACTGCTTAATTAAGAGTTTATTTGAACATATAAGTTATTAAAGTACCTTTTTAAGTTAGAAATGTGTTTGGTAACGATGGACACTGATAATCTCCTACCCATAAGTAGTAGAGGAAAATAGCCCATAAAGAGACATTGCTGCCAATTACTTCTCCTTATCACTTATGATTGAAGTAGTTTCTAAACATCAATGATACTTTAAAAATGACACTTCTATCTTTGAACACAATATTGAGCCTTTTCAAAAATGACATTTTTATCCTTAAATTTTAAGCTAATCGTACAACTTAGAAAAGTTGAAGCAATTTTTTAATGTTTTGAATTAATAATTTTTTATTACATGTTGTTTTACCATATTATCCTCCATAACTACAATAATTTTAAAATTAAGTAGTAATTATTTGAGAAATATAATATTAAACTATGGTTTTATCATCTTTTACTTGAAACTTTTATTAAAAACAAATCTTTGAATTTTTAAATACCATTTTCATGATAAATATACCCTTAATTGTTTATGTAATTAACGTAACAATATAACTAAACTCTTCTTTTTTAAAAGGGTTATTTTAGATATTGACATAATTTATGTGGGACCTACACACTTTATCAAATCTTAATAAATCTATTAATGAGTTTAACGTCTTTATTAAGATGATTAATCTTAAATACACTTTATCAATATTGTACTCTTTCTCTATATGATCTGTCTCTTTCTCTTCTCATAGATAGATACTAATAATATTCATTATCTTGAAAAACTGATCTTATAAGTAATTAATGATCTTCTCAACATATTTTATTTTTTGTTTTTCAAGAAGACCTTTGCACTTCTTCTCCAAGAAGCTAAGCGTTAAAAGCAAGAGAAAGAGCCACAGGCCAGGAAAGGGTATCTCTGCTTTAGCTTTGCCGTACAATAGAACTCCAATTTTGCTATAGATCTCTTGAAAGCTAGGGTTGAGAGCTATGATCATGGGCAACCGAGGTTTCAGTTCTTTGAAGCGCAGCAGCAAAGGGCCTCTCGACAGTGCTAGCGATTACTTTATGCGTCATTGTGTTTGTCCGGTGGTTGTCGTTAAGTATCCCGATGAGAAGGATGGAAGTGCTGGTGGACTGGATGAGAAGCCAACGTGGAAGGAGGCGAAGCCCGGTGCGGAAAGAGGATCATGACGCCTCTGATGAACCAAAAATGTTAGATTTTTTCCTTTCTTTCTGGTTGAGTTTTTAGTTCACCTTACATATAAAAGGTTCAATCAATCCTTCTTTTTAGGTTTGCAGACATTTAAAATTTGTTTCTAATGCTATGATGAGTTAGAAATGAGGCTTTAACTGTTCCGATCTACTTTGTTCGTTCTTTTGTATTTGTATTACCTTTTAAGAATATCGTATTGGCATGAAATGGGTTCCAACGGTGAGAGAGAGAGAGAGTATATTAAATACCTTTCTGATTTGAGAAGTCATTGTAAAAGGAGGAAAGAAGATTCTAACTAATGAATTTGAGGCAATTGCTACATGGATTCTTATTACATAAATTTTTTGAGAAAGACTAGAGAAACTAAATTTTGTGAGAGATACTAGAGAAACAGATATCAGGTGAATTTGATGCATTACTCATTTGATGAGCACGCTATATTGCTGGGATACGTCCCCAAACTGTCACAATATATAATATTGCAAGGTGTAAACAACTGGGTGCAAAATAATCTAAATTGTTGCAGATCATTTAGGCTCCGTTTCGATGCCAAGAAATTGTCAGAAAGTTAGTTGCAAAAGTAATATGCTAGAAAGTAATTTGTAGGAAAGTAAAATTTAATATTCCTGAAAGTTGTTTGGTTGCCTCGGAAAATGACAGAAAATATTGATTATGATGTTTAGTTAACAGAAATAAATGAGAAAAGTTTTTTGTCTACCTATTTTACCCTTCTTTGTATAAGTGAACTTTTTTAATAAATAAAGATAAATTAGGTATAGCAATATATATATATATATATATATATATATATATATATATATATAAAAAGTTGTTTTTGAAAAAAATAGTTTTTTCCAACTATAAAAAAACGAAGAATAAAAATAGAGTGTACAAACCCATCCCAAACCATTGACACCCATATAGATATAAGTAAATTTTTTTAAAAACTAAAATAGATTTTTACAACCCTATAGAATAACAACGAACAAAAAAAAGTGTACAGTACTATAACCATCTATATTCAATTTTCAATTTCAAAATTGACATCAAAACAGATAAACAAAATATGAAATTCGGAGGACAAGCATTGGATGATTCATTATGTAATTCAAAGAGTTCAATGTTAATTTTCAATTCAGTTTGAGTTAGGTTGGATTTGGACCAACTGATTTAGATTTTGCCGAACCCAAACTGATTAAAACCTGACCCTAACCACCCCATTTACAACCGTAATCGTACATACTATTACTACTACCAAATCCAATGTTTTATGCTATGTGCATCACAAAACTAGACTTGGGCTCCGTTTGACATCTTCGCTTCCTAAGGTTAAAAAACCCTTCCTATACCTAAAAGGCTTTCTACCCAATGCCTAGGGTGTTTGATGACACTTCTAAAAACTGCTTCGGATGGAAGAGCATCTTTAAAAAGTCAATTTTAGTAGAGCTGCTGTTTTTACAATTGCGAAAAAACAGTTAGCCATATTCTAAATTTAAATAGAACTTTTAAAATGGTAAAATTACCCATTCATTTTTATAACACACTCTTTAAAAACACATATACATCCCCTATGTTCAGAGCCTCTCTTTATGTAACTTTACTCACCAAACACAATTTTTAACCAACGGCTTACGGCTTAGATTCAAAGCCCTTCACATTAAAACCCTCCTATTTGTAGGAAGATACAACAAACGAAGCCTTAATAACATTGAGCTTTCTGAATCACTTCTTTCTAGCACCTAATGAACTCTTACAAAGATCAACTTGTTGCTACATGACACCATTACTGGCTGATGCTAATCAACTTCAAAACCAAACCTAGCATAGGAGAGATGGTAAATTTTCCCTTCAATCGCCATCAAACAGCACGTAATCACTGTTTGAAGTTTTTAACAACTAAGTTTAAAATATCTTCACCGGAGAAAGTTATATCCATTGACGCATCCAAGAAGATGGTCTATATGGCACTAAAAAAGAGATGGTCCAAAGGGTTACCTTGTACGGGATATGTACACAGTACACGTTCCAGTCCCGCTATATCAGTGTGTATACGACACAACAATGTATATAAAATGGTTCAACGCCCCGCACACGGGAACAATACATCTGTGGGATAACAAAGTATCAAGGTAAACACACCACACCCATGGAAGAAGAAACATCTACAAACACATATCCCAAGATTCAAACACTCGACCTCCCGCTCTAATACCATGTTAAGATCCACCTACTCTAAAATCTTAAAACTGTTGGATAGCATAACATTGTATATCAAATGGTTCAACAATCTCAAACCAGCTTGTTCAAGCCATAGCAATATCCATTAACAACACCACCATTCAACTCTTTTTTTTTGGTAATAAATATTCAACTCATATTTGTTTAAAGATGACATCCAAAAAAAGTCACACCCTGCTCTAAATCAATGTCCTCATCCACTGCTCAAAATTTAATTTTGAAAAAGATGGCAGTGGTGTAAAAGTTGAGCAAAAACAAAAGGAAAAAAAAAAAGGTTAAAACAAGAACCCAATTTTATGAATGTGAAGGATAAGCCCATTACTCCAACACCGCATGGATTGGTTTCATCTCCATAGTCTACTGATGAATCCCTTCTTGTCTTTCTTCATCCTGTTTTCAAGGGATGGGAACTCAATTGAATTGAAGGCAATATCCAGAACAATGGGATTGCGGGGTATAGCCTGGAATGATGGCGGGAAGGCTTCAATACATGGAACCCCTTTCACATTCGAATCACCAACTGCTGATTCATAAACATCTAGCCTCTTGAGGAGGAACTTCTCCAGCTGAAACAAAAAGGAATAATCAGATCACAAAGATATAATTACAAACAATACCTGTTATGGAATCACAGAGTGCAACATTTTAAGAAGGCAATCCATTCACAAATGGGGAAAAAGAATAAAATAAAATTCTGTAATGCAAGATGTTATGACAAACAAGTACACTATATTCTTTACTTTGGGAGTTATTTGTGTATAAAATAGCAGTATTATATATCACTTGAATTATGAGATAATAATTCTCATTACAAACACTGGATGTTAGTTTACCCATCTGGATTTTGAGCATACTCATTATACAGTCTCAATCTGTCATTAACCAGCGAGTTGGCCTAGTCAACCAAAACGTGGAAGCGCACCCAAGTCAACTCAACTTGACTTAAAGAAACTCCACCTATTACTATTTTGATGGGATTTTTTCATATTTTATTATCATTAATTCTGTTCACTGTTATTTAACTGTTTGCTCCTACTATATTGTTATTGTCAAGTAATCGCAAGTTAACTCACGAGTCACCCAGGTAACTAGACCAAATGGAAATCTGAGTAGAGTTATTGGGTTGTCGACACTGGTTGTGGTCGCATCAGTTTATGGATCCCGATAGTCTAGTTATATCTCAAAAGTAACACATGTAGGAATTTTTCGAACCAAAGTACTAGCTGCTTATTGAGCCACCAAAACCATGGGTTCCATGCCCACCCAAGATAAAGCAGATCAAAATGGACAGACCAGAAGGCATAGAGAATAATATAGGAAAAATTAGGCAAAAGGGCACCTTTTAAAGCCTAATGCTAAAAAAGAGTTTTGACAAGTCTTTGTTGGGGCGAAAGTCAATTTCCATACAAGTAATTGAGCTTAAAGCATTTTGCATTGTAGCAAAGTGCCTTACGCCCAAAATACCCTTCTGCTTAAAAATTTATTGTAATTTTCTATTGTACCATTCTTTTTAACCTGAATTGCACTTAGACCACTACCTCATCACCACCACCACCGCCACTCTCACCCCACCTCCACCATGACCACCACTACCATTACCACCACCAACCCACCACTACCACCGCCACCACCACCCTCACCCCACCATCACTACAACCACCACCCTCACCACACCACTACCACCACCCTCATCCCAGTGACCCACCACCGCTGCCAATCCACCACCACCGCCGCCAATCCACCACCACCCTCACCACTACCACCCCACCACCACTACCGCCATAGTGTAAAGGATAGGCCGATCCCGGTCCGGATCGGCCTGTCCAACTCGGAATCGGCCAGGAACGAGCCACGATCCCTGGCCGATCCAAAAAATTTTGAAAAATCATTGACTTGGACCGAGTCCGTGATGGATCAGCCAATCCGTCACAGAATCGGACCGAGTCGGACCAGACGATCCTGATCGGCCGGTTCAACTCGGGATCGGCCAGGAACGAGCCACGATCCCTGGCCGATCCAAAAAAATTTGAAAAATCATTGACTCGGACCAAGTCCGTGAGGGATCGACCGATCCATCCAATCCGTCACAGAATCGAACCGAGTCGGACCAGATGATCCCAATTGGATCATCCGGTCCACATCATTAATCTTTAAAAAAAAAATAGAAGAAGAAGAAGATTCGGGTTCTCCAACTGATCGCCAATCTGATCTATAACCCGAGGGTAAACCAGAAGTCACAGACAACAATCTCCCGTCTCCGATCTAATCTCCTCTGGTTTGCAGAGAAACAGGGGAAAGGAAGAAGAAGAAGAAAGAAAGAAAGAAAGAAGAAGAACCCCTTTTATTTTTATTTTTTTTATTTTTGTTTCTGGATCGTCCCGGATCGTCCGATCCAACTCGGTCTCGAACCGGGACGATCCCCGATCCGAAACCGAGTTCAAACACTATGAGTACCGCCCCACCACCACCACCACCACCACTGTAGTGACCCTAATCCAGTAATTAATTATTTAATTTAATTTAAGATTTTATTTAGACTGATTTAATAAGCATAACTTGGAAATACAAACCAATATGTGTAGAGACTTAGATTGGCCAATCTAAGAATAATCATATGCAATTAGGATCATAGTGTTTAAACTCGGTTCCAGCTCGGGGATCGTCCAGCTCCAATCTCGAGTTGGATCAACGATCCAACTCGGGATCGGACGAGATCGGACCGAGTGAAATCAATAAGTTTTCACTCTCAAAACACTCAACTCGGACGATCCGAGATGGATCGGACAATCTGACTCGCCGAGTCCGAGTTGGATCGCCCGATCCGTATCGGGATCGGACTGAGTTGAGTGTTTTTGCATCAATATATGATTTGTTCCAACTCGGGTATCGTCCTGGTCCGATCCCGAGTTGGATCGTCCGATCCAACTCGGGATCAAACGTTCCTTTACACTATGATTAGGATAACTTCATTTTATAAAACTAGAATTGCTATGCATGAACCTATTGTCTTAGATGTGCACATTAATGACTATTAATTTAGAGTTGGGCTGCATTTGTTATTAAAAGGATATTTGGGCAATAAGTATAACTAAGGGGAAGTATAGAGGTTATAGAGGAATTAAATAAAAATTGAATTGGTTGAGATTTGAGTTAGTCGTGTGAGCCATTAGCTATAGAATTAAGGGTGATTTACTAATTCACCTTGAGGTTTGAATTAGTGAGAATTAGATTAGGAAGTTTAGGAGAGAGTTTAAATTAATAGAAGTTTGATTTTTGAAAGGATTCTTAGTGGGTAGTTTACCTTATCTGATGGATTATGCATACGGGTGGTTTAAAGGAATTTAGAAAGTGATTTAGGTGAGAAAAGAAAGCAGAAAAAGTTAGGGTTTTGCCTAGAACGTGAATAGTATTTTGGGTTGAGAGACTAAGGTTTGGGGTTAGTAGAAGAGAAGAAAATTAGAGAAAGAGGCTGAAGTTAGATATGGAAAAAGGGAGAAGAGGCAAGAGGAAGGAAGGAGAAATGAGTGGAGGAAACATATACGCACATATCGGATATCTAACTCACAGTAAGTGTACTCTACTGTATAGTCTTCTTAATGAATCATCTTACTTAAAGTATTGGTTCTATGCATATTCTTGTGGATTCTTGTGATTTGAATGTACATGATGTTCTTAGTATGTGAAAATGGTTTTACAATGGTTTTTAGATGTGTATTATTGTTGTTTTAATGTTAGATGAACTTTAGAATCGGTGAGAATCGAATTCGTGGCCCTTGGTGCGTTTTCCAAAAATCTAAAAATCACCCAGATCCGTGCCCGTCAGTAAGCACCGGTCCACCGGTGAGCCTACCGACAGAGACTGATTTTTAGGCAAAAAGTGACCTTCGGTGGGCACCGGTCCACCGGCAGCTACATGAGCCTACCGACAGAGCCTTGTTTCATGAGTAAAAACCCCACCGACGGGTACCGGTCCACCAGTAACCCTACCGATGAGGCCTGTCCAGGGGTACAGGTATTGGAACTTGATTGGATTTCCTTGGTGGATGATATAGGGCTTATGCCATTGTTTAGAAATTAGTTTTCGGAGTCAAGTTTCACCAGAAGGCTCTAGCCTACCTGCGGGGAGTCAACTTGGTGCTCCATGATTCATTGTGACCATCATCTCACCTTGGAACTGATATGTGGGGATTATGATCCATTTGACCGCTATTTGATTGTGACCTTGATTGTTGGCACCATCAATTACCCTTGGACTTGGAATACTCTGTTTTGGGATTGGTTGGAATTGGTTGTTTGTGTGATCACTTGGGAATCTTATGATGATATTTAATCGGATTATCCGTGTGCATGGGCGCGTGGATAGTTTCCGTTGATGACTATCCTTTGGTTATAAATTTAATAATGCATATCATGTTGGGTTGTGTAACTGTTAAGTGTGCCCGGGAGGTGAAAATCTACAGATTAACCTTGCGAGGTCATCGGATAGGTTGACTATATACGTGTGGGGTGAAAGGGCTCACTTAAACTAGGGTAAGATGCTTGTGAGCTCCTATACAGGGTCGCTATCCCTTGAGTATTGTACACTTATAAATTAGTACATGGTGGCCTTCGTACCATGGGTTAGCACTCGGAACAAAGCGAGGGATATCCGGCTACTCCTGGTTACCTATGTCCCGAATATTGTTTTGGATTGAATTTGTGAATAGACATGAGGGGCACTTGACAGACTACTTTGCCTAGCACATTCATTGCATCTCATTATTCATTGCATTCTTTTGATTTGAGCATACATTAGAGCATTTGTTTGATTCATTCTCATCATGTAAAAGGATCATGTTTACTTGTATTATATCTTTTGCAGTATTTGCTAACCATTACTTGACTATTTCGATAACATATGGGGATGGATGACAGTGTGATTTACTTAATGGGCATTCTAAGCTCACGCAATTTACTCATGTTGCAAGATGGGAGGATGATAGCGGACCTTGATGTGCTGCCTGCCGTTTGCTTGTTTTATTTACTGTTTTTAGATTTGTGCTCCTGTGAGAGCATTGGGATGTAATCACATTGTTTAGTTTACTTTTGGTTAGTTGGAATAGTAGTCATGACTCTACTGTAGTCATCGACCATTGGATTTATGGTTAATCTTATTGTTTTATTATTTTAGCTTTCCGCACTCTGATTTAATAAAGGTATTTCTTTACTTTTATTACTTATGGTTTGATAGCAATCCGCATTCCATGCATGGAACCCGAAGGTCTCACCTTGAAATCTGTGCCGCCCGCATAGGGATTTGTGCCACGGGTTTGGGGGGGTGACAACCACCCTCACCCCACCACCACCACCACCAACACCCTCACCCCACCACCACCATCACTACCGCCACCACCAT
>JAUPMG010085600.1:0-12716 GCA_031762675.1 Pachysandra terminalis | reverse complement strand
GGGATTTTCAGAGAAAATTGGCAATATGTTTGGGGGTTCTTTGGAAATAATTGGGGGATAGGAAAAAGCCAAGCTCAAACCTCCAGGAGCTGCAAAGATCAAGAGAAAGTCGCTCTCGTGCAAATTGGGGTGTTTACAATAACTATTAAGACAAATGTAACACATAAAAATATTAGTAGTCGTAAGCAACTACTTATCTATAAAGATCAGCTTCTTGAATGAGCTTGATCATCTCACCTATTCAGTATCATATATGGAGCAAACCAGTATTGATAAAGCCAAATAAGAGAGTGTGGATAAAGAATTTTATCAGGAATGTTTATTGTAAAGTCTTTCTATAAGCCGCTTGAGGATGTGTCAGGTGATTCCTTTTTGATTAAATTAATTAAGCCCCCTTAAATCCCTACCAAGATGGTGTTACTTGGGTATACATCAATTTTAGAAAAAATCTTGACTGCGATCCATCTCGTTAATAGAACATGGTCAAATCCCAATAGGCGTATCATGTGTTTCTATGAGACAGAGACGACTGATTATGTCCTTCTACTGCTCTTTTGCTAGGAGTATTTGAGCCTTCGAAGAATGGCTCTGGATTGGTCTATGTCTAGGAGAATAAGAGACCACTTGCTTTGTTAGATATGGTCAAGGAATTGGGAATGCACAAGCAGGCATACTTTTTTTTTCTTTTCTTTTTGTGAATAACGGCGAGAGATACATATGGAAATGTGAGTGATACAAGATATATTAAGCCAACCAAGGTAGTCAGCAACTGCGAAAACGGAAAATCCAAAAACAGAAGACAATAAAGAATCTCATGATGGGAAATAAGGACTTCAAGATTAGGCGACTCCCAATAAACTTCTCCGAAGGGACCCCAAAAAAAAGAACCTCTTTCTACCCATCTCCTAGCAAGACTGTCCGCTAACTTGTTTGCCGACAAGGGGCACGTGATTAAAAGAGATATTCAACCCTAATGCCAATCATCAAGCCAACCAAATAGTATCACTACGTTTCCATGAGGGTGCCTGAGAACGAACAAGCCAGGAAATCACTGAGGAAGAATTGCCCTCAACCCTGAGTGAGAGATAACCCAGAGATCTCACCTCCCTTGATCCCATTACCAAGGCTAGATCCTCAACACATAACGCATTGCCCTCCCCAATTAGAACTCAAAAATCATGTTGATAGAAAGAAACATTGTTTCAGGATGAATTTCCATTGAGGAGAATGCTGACGTTGATATAAAGGTGGTATGATCACTTTACTCAGCTTGTGGCAGCTGGGAAAATGAATTTTTAGCATTTGTTAAGGGTGAGATATTTTTTGTGCATCTTTTATAGTTGCAGACTATTATGTCTCTAGCTACAGATACACTTCATATACTCTGGTCATGGTATAATATTTTACTTCTAGCAATAAATTACTTCTTACTAATCAAAAAGAAGAAAAGAATAGCATCCAATAAAGTTAATAGGACTTACAAGAGCAGGAATCAATCATTCTAGAGCCTAATTTGCATCAAAAGAATGTAACACTTTTAATTCAGTGAATCGATCATCTAACCATAGGAAATTATGCTGCCTCATAAATCATCAAACACATGTACAAGTATTTAAAGATAACAACAGTTAACCATGATATTCCCTCCTCCCACCCACAGGCTTGAACTACCATTACAGAGCTGTGAAGCTAATGCAAGTAGCAAAAAACATCTGGCCCCTGGCACTCAACCATTTGCACATGCATAAATGCCGTGCTTCTGCTGAATACCGTCAAAGTTCCAAAAAGCTGGCTGCGACTTTTAAGCCCAATAAATTCAAAAAGAAAAAAAGGAAAATAAAAAGGACAAAGAAGGATATGTTCTGATGTTGCAAAAGATGAATAGACAACTGTCTACCAATATGCATAACTCAGCAGTTCTACTCCTTACAAAACAAGTTCTGAAGTGTAATAGTGTCAAAGCTTGATGAGGAAAAATAAATAAATAAAAGAAGGGAAAGAATACCTGCTTTCTCGATCTCTGTCCTTTAACTCCCTCTCCCTTTCTGCAACCTCCACATCTCTGATCTTCTCTTTGTGCCGCTCGCGTTCAAAATCCTTATCACGATCAACACGGTGCTTCTCGGACCGGCTCCTGCTCCGTTGCGATCGTTCTCGCTCTTTCTCCTTCTCGTTTTGGCTTTCACGGTCCCTTTCTCTTACCTTCTCTCGCTCCCGGTCTTTATCCCTATACCTTTCTCGCTCCCGTTCCCTCTCTCTGTCACGGTCTCTCTCCTTCCCGTTCCTATCCTCCCTATCTCTATCTCTTTCTCTACGCTCCCTGCTACTTCTGTGCCGATCCCTTTCACTCCTTTCCGGCGAAGACAGATGACGTGACGAGCCTCTCTCTCTGTGCCGGTCGTGATCTCGAGTTTCGTCTCCAGATCTAGCACGCTTCGACCGGTTTCCCAAATCAACCTCGATGTCATCGGACCTACGTTTGGAACTCCGGCTCCGTTCTTTCTCCCCCGATCTAACAGTCTCATTCACACCATTCGCAGTTTCTTTCTCCTTCTTCGGTTCTGAATTCTCAACCGTTTTCTCTAAATAATCGTATTCGTCGAAGTCCATGACAGCGATTTGCATCAAACAGGGCCTTTAACGAACTTCAAGAATCCCTGCTAGTCCATCGATGGATTCAATCAGAACCATATGAAATTGAACACAAACCAGAAAGCTTCAAATGCGAATTCAACTGACTTATCAAACGAACTTCTCAGGAAATTTCATCACCGAGCCTCTAACGACAAGGAAGCGCGAAGAATAGTTGAGAAAAAAAAAATACAAAAGAGTGATAAAATTAAGAGGAGCTATGGTTTCTGCGAAGTTGATAATTCACCTCGAAAAAATAGCAGCAATTGCTAAGAACCCTAAAAGCTTTGAGAAGTTGGGCGAAACCTGAGTAATATGTTAAACAGCAGCTGAAGGGGGCCAATTGATCCTCTCTCCCGGTCCCCACGATTAGAGAGAATGGACTTACAAGTCAGGACTTGGGGCTTTAGGAATATGGCTTGTATGGGTAATCAGCATCACGTGATATACCAAGCTGTTGTGTCCAACGGATCAGTTTAAACTAGGGGTGGCAATGGGCTGGTGACCCGCCCGGCCCGATCTTTGGACGGGCAAAGGTTAGTCAAGGTTTTAAGTCTCGGGATCATGGATCGGACCGGTTCTGGACGATCCCGATCTGGACCGGCAATAATGGCCGGTCCAGATCCGGTACAAAAGTTGGATCGCCCATTAAAAAAATAAATTGGATCGGTTGGACCGGTGGTTGGTGGTCGCCAGACCGATTGCACCGGTTGGGATTAGTCAGTACCAGACCAGTCCAGGTCGATACTTGTTGGACCGTTCCTTTTTTATAAACAAAAAAAAAAACAAAAACTTTGGATCGATTGTACCGGTCATTGGACCGGTTGTATCGGCTGGTCCGATCCTTGAAGCCATGAGGTTAGTAACATGTAGGGTTGGGTTAAAATTTTAGGCTCAATTAGTATTTCGGGCCGAACTCAAGTTTATATTAGATTGGTCCAGCCCAATCAGGTTTCGAAGATGTGAAGACGGATAATGATATTACTTCGTAATATATAACTTTGACTTAAGTTCATCATCGTCTTGTACTGAAAAACAGAAGAAAAAAAAAATCATCATTTTGTGGCTATAGTTTAGTAGTGAGAATTTCATAAATCTTAGCAACAACAAAGTAGTAATACTTTTGCTTCATTTGGACATATATAAGTAGACTCGGGCTTGGCAAATGATGCCATGGGTGGGTTTGGGCAAACATTGTTAAGCCCAAGGCTCGCGTTGCATTGGACTTGTGCTACAAAATTTCTCTTATATTTTGATCATGGCCCTACCCGAGCATGACCTAGTCCGTTGCCACCCTAGTAAACCCATGACGTTTGGGGCTAAGTCGTTAGAATGTCGAGCGGGTGCAAAAGGGAGATCAAGAGAGCACCAAACTTGAATTGTACTTCCAGTACAAAGACATTTCAATTTTCATTTTTATGCTTAACCTTATTTTTAGAATAAAATCCGTCTATTTTTGTATTTTCATAAAAACCCCAAAATATAACAAAAGTATATTTTTTAATTCTAACCCTTAAATCTTTTAAAAGTATTAATATTTCATATTTAGTTATTTACTGTACATTTCGCTCCAATTCACGAACTGGTGACATTCCCGTACTCAGAACCCGGTTTACATTCTGAAGGCCGGCTTACATTCTGAATGCCATAACTTCATCCTAGGTCACGAATTGTGTGACCTAGATTTGGGGTCGACAATTAGACCCATTCACGCGTTTTCTCGCAATCATAGATAATTAGGCCCCATTTGACGTTCAAGTCGGTGGAATAAGTTTTTATAGATTGCCAAGCATTTTCGTTAGGCCCCCGTTGGCTTTCATTCTGGATCTAGAACTCATTTCAGGAATCAATTCCTTCAATTCATTATGAACAGAGGAGTGAGGGGGTGCCCCCGTGTTGAAAAAGCTCACTAAGAATTGCCACTCCACCTACTTTGGGTGGAGTGGCACTACATATTGGCCCCCCAAAATTCCACTTTTTTTCTTAGCTTTTAAGAAAACTGTTTTATGTATATATTTTAAAAAAAGTACACTTTTATACCAAATGTTTTTGTATATATCTATTTTAACTTTTTAAAATTACACTTTACACGTATTTTTTTTAAAAATTAATATTATATCTATTTATATTTATAGGGTTATCAACGAGCTGAGTTAGGCGGCTAGCTCAGCTCGTATGTGCCAAACTTAAGCTCTATATGAGCTAAGCCCGAGTATTAAAAAAGCTCAATTAACTTAGTGAGCTTGGATAGGCTCCATAGAGCTAAAACTCGGCCATATTAGTCATGAAATTATACATCTATATTCTTATATCTTATATTATATATTAATATTAAATATATATATTAGTATATTGTGTTATATATAATAATAATAATAATTAGCTATAATATTAATATAATTGGACTAATATAAGGTTATTTAGAAATTAAGTCTTTTACAAGCTGAGCTTTTTGCGAGTCAAGCTTGAACCTAAAATATTGTAACGAGCCTGAGTCCAAAATTTTTTAACGAGCTTGAGATAAGCCTGAGCCTTGCTTAAGGTTTACAAGCCCGAGTCAAGTTGGACAAAGTTCGGTTCGGCTAATTTATAGGCATGCCTATTTATTAATATATGTCAATGTTTTAAATTTTGTTAAAACTTTTTGATTTCGATTAAGTAAGCAAAATCGAAATCCCAAAATTTTGCTCTAAAAGATTTCGAACTATTTTAACAAAAAGATAAAAAAAGTTGTCAAAACAATTAATTACGATTGAAACAATAATTTTAAAAAATCAAATTATTTTGTTACAATATCGAAAATTTATAAGAAAATTTCGATAAAATTTTGCAATTTTTTTCATATAAATAAATAAATAATAGAAATTTTTTTATTAAAATTTCATTTCGATCTTCAAACCAAAATTATCAAACAATAATTAGTGAAGCACACCAACTCTTTTTTTGTTGTTTATATTTGGCCTCTAAAACCAAAATTTATGGTTCCGCCCCCGATTATGAGAACTCGTTTTGAAGGCTTCTTGGTTTGGTTAGCACGTAATAAATTGGGTTCCAATTAATTGTGTATTTACATGTTTGCCATTAATCAATTTATTGACAAGTTTTCCAATGCAAAATCTCAAAACTCATTTTTTAAATAAAAATAAAAAAATCAGGGATTGGAGGCAATTTTGTGATGAAGGGTACTTTCTCATTCTTGGAGTGAATTCTAAGGTGGAATGCATTGTTTTTCATACTCTAAAGTGACTATCATTTTGGGAATGCATTCCATGACTTGTAATGAGTTCTAGTCGGTGGAATAAGTTCTCACAGATAAATTATTATTTGGTTAGCAAAGGGAAAATTAGTTCTCGCAGAATGAGAATGAGAATGAGTAAATACCCTTCCTCATATAATTGACTTCAACCATGATTTTAAATTTCAGGAATGAGTTTTGGGACAGATTTGACCTATTTACTAACGGATTGGGAACCGTCAATATATATGTTTAACTCATCTAACCTGTTTGACTATTTATTTAATTAATTAATTATTTAAAATTTAAATTAAAATAAATAGAATCACATTTAATATATTAAATTTTAATCAATATTATAAAAGTTGTTTATTTTTTAAATAAGAACTCATTCCAACTCCTAGAATGCATTCTTGAAATTGCAGCCAAAGGAGGGCGATGTTGGGAAGAAGCCCATTCTCGCATATATATAGTCACCCTCAAATCCTTTAGATTTTAGATTTTAGAAATATTTCTATATTTATTTTTGGAGGGGACGAAGCAGACTTGTAAATAAAACAACATTTTCTTTTTTTTTTTTTGGTTGATGAAGATCCTCTTAATCCTTGATGACTCGAGAGGTGTATCTGTCAACAAAATTGTCCAGCATAATTTGCTTAATTAAATCTGAAGCAGTGTCAAAGGTCAAGCTATGATCCACAACCAATAGCGTCAGATGTGTCCTTTGATCAGATGCACAATTCCCTTTCTTGCCAATTGTGTTGAACTTGTACTCTACCATGTGTTCAATGATCTGTTCAGTGTCATCCAAAATACTCACTTTGTTCAGAATTGCTCCAATGATGGTTTTTGAATCCTCTTCTAGAATTAGATCTACGTTAGAAAATTCATTTGCCATTTCTAATCCCTTCCCGGCACCCCATACTTCCGCTTTGGTAATTGAACAAATTCCTAAACGATTATAGCCACCTTTAAGAAATCAATCATCTTGATCTCTAATAAGAACACCTGATGAAGCAAGGTTTAAGTTGGAATTATAGGCCCCGTCAAAATTAATTTTAATCTATCCCACGGGCAGAGGCATCCGACGAATATAAATGACCTTCATGGCTCGAGCTCTCGCAGAACTTTGAGATTCCTCTGAGTAGACTAGAGGAAAAGGTGCAACCGTGGTACGGACATACTCCAGTTGGAACCTACGCGCCGAAGTGATAACAGCTTCACAACACTAGGTATGTCTTCTTCAAGTGAAAACACTTGAGTAGATCTAGCTCTATCCCAGACTAACTTTGCAAATCTGTAGTGTCTGAAAATGTGCTCTATTGTTTCAGTAATTTCATTGCAAATTTTACATTGTAGATCTATAGACAGGTCACTTAACAATGAGACTTCTGTACATTAAAAAAATCTTATATCAAGTAGATGGCATAGATTGGCTTACATATCTTTAACCGTAAAAACATCCCCTCCATTTTAATCTTAGCATCAGAGTTGGAAACTAACCGAGCATTATCCAGCTTGAGTTGAGCTCGTTATTTTTTGGCGGGCTTAGATGAACGTCTATCCAATAATATTATTAGGCCACGTGCGCCTAAATCTATAGTTATAATGTCCATGAATTTGACATTTATTATAAAAGAATTAAATAACTTTAAATTTTATATTTTAGCCTCAAAACTTAATCATATATATTTTTTAATAAAATATACATATAGAAAAAAAGCTTAGCTGAGTTTTAAGAGCCTAAATTATGTTCAGGCTTATAAATAGGTAAATAAATAAATAACCAGTTTATTTTAGGGATATACGTGGGACCGGGCCCTAGCATGAGCACGACACAAATTTTATCTAGTTTATAGGCAAAGCATGAAGCTCGGCCCGTACCATGTCGGGTCTGAGGCTCAAAAATTAGGCACAGTTGGTCCAATAACTAATCGGGCTAATTTTGCCCAATTTATAGGCAAGGCACGCAATGCAACCCAACATGATTCGACACAATAATAATCGTGTTCCATGCTGTGTCGATCAAATGCCCAAAAATTAGAAATTTTGCCAAATTTATAGGCGGAGCACGAAACCCACATGGCATGAAACACGGCCGACACGAAAAAAAAAAAATCGTACCTGGCTAGCACGCGCGGCCCGAATTCCTACCCTAGTTTATTTTCAAAGCTCAAGATGGTCGTGCCAGCCTAATTATTGAGCTCAAGGTCAGCTTAGACGAGTTGCGTCCGAGCCTAAACCGAGCTAGCTCGACTCGTTAACAGTCGGAAGAATCGTCTTCTCTTGCAAAAGGACGAAATTCAAACCGGGTTAAAATATGGTTCATTTTTTTAGCTGAATGAACCCGGTTCATGTGTCTCTCCATTCAAACGAACGCAAGCTTATGAGCTATGGAAGGGCATCCATCCATGGCGGATGGCAACATTGGCAAGGCAAGCACTCTCTCTGGTCGACAATTCGTACCATTCCGTCTTCAATCACGTCAATTCAACTACAGCTTCTCTCTCTCAGACACAGCAAGCTCACGCTCATATCCTCAAACTAGGGCTTTCAAGGGACACCCCCCTCACCACCAAGCTCGTCTCCCTATACGCAAACAGCCTTCACTTCCTCGAAGCAACCCTCGTTCTATCTTCGATTCCTGACCCAGATGCCTTCTCCTTCTCCACCCTCATCTCCGCTTGCTCCAAATCCAACCATTTCAGTCAAGCTCTTCGTCTCTTCCGTCAAATGCTCTCCCACGGCCTCCTGCCCGATAACTTCGCCATTCCCAGCGTCCTCAAGGCTTGTGCCGGTCTACCGGATCTCCAAACTGGCCGACAGGTCCATACCCTTGCGTCGGTATCTGGGTTTGATTCAGATTCCTTCGTGCAATCTTCTTTAGTTCATATGTATGTTAAATGTGGGAAAGTGAGGGATGCACGTGAGGTGTTTGATAGAATGTCTGATCCAACTGTGGTGTCATGGAGTGCTCTAATCGCTGGATATGCTCAACAGGGTTATGTAGAGGAATCCAAGGAGCTCTTTGATGAGATGAGGCGTTCTGGGGTGGAACCAAATATTGTTTCTTGGAATGGTTTGATTGCAGGGTTTAACCATAACGGGTTATCGTCCGAGGCCGTGGCAATTTTGCAGAAGATGCATTCACAAGGGTTTTACCCTGATGGAACTGGCATTTCTAGTGTTCTTCCATCGGTAGGGGATTTAACGGATCTGTGCATTGGGTTACAGATTCATGGTTATGTGATCAAGCAGGGGTTTGGGTATGACAAGTATGTGGTCAGCTCACTTATTGACATGTATGGTAAGTGTTCTTGTACAGCAGAGATGTTCCAGGTGTTTGATCAAATGGGTATAATGGATTTGCGTCTGCGTAACGCTCTTGTCGCCGGACTCTCTCGAAACAACCTCGTTGATGAGGCGTTGAGAGTGTTCAGGCAATTTGAAAGCCAAGGGATGGAATTGAATGTCGTGTCTTGGACATCGGTCGTTGCTTGTTGCGCGCAAAATGGGAAAGATATCCAGGCTCTCAACCTTTTCAGGGAGATGCAGGCTGCAGGGATTAAGCCAAACAATGTGACAATCCCTTGCTTGCTCCCAGCTTGTGCAAATATTGCAGCTTTGGTGCATGGGAAGGCAGCACATTGCTTCTCCCTTAGGAAGGGGATTTCCCGTGATGTGTACGTCGGTAGCGCTTTGATCGATATGTACGCAAAGTGCGGACGAATTGCCGATGCACGGAGTTGTTTTGATAAAATGTCCGGCAAGAATTTGGTTTCGTGGAATGCGATTATTGGAGGGTACGCGATGCATGGAAAGGCAAAGGAATCCATGGAACTCTTTGATATGATGCAGAGGAGTGGGCAGAAGCCGGATTTCGTTACCTTCACTTGTGTCCTATCTGCCTGTAGCCAAAACGGTCTTACCGAAGAAGGATGGTACTATTTCAATAGCATGTCTCGTGAGCACGGAATTGAAGCTAGAATGGAGCATTATGCTTGCATGGTTACGCTTCTTAGTCGCGCAGGAAGGTTAGAAGAGGCTTATTCCATGATCAAGGAGATGGAAAGTGAACCAGATGCTTGTGTTTGGGGAGCTTTACTCAGTTCTTGCAGAGTTCATGGTAATGTAAGTTTGGCCGAGACAACCGCCAAGAAACTCTTTATGTTAGAGCCAAAAAATCCAGGGAACTATGTTCTTCTCTCTAACATATATGCTGCTAAGGGCATGTGGAATGAAGTAGATAGAGTGAGGGATTCGATGAAGAGAACGGGTTTGAGGAAGAATCCTGGTTGCAGTTGGATTGAGGTCAAGAACAGAGTTCACATACTTCTAGCCGGAGACAAATCGCATCCTCAGATGAGTCAAATCACCGAGAGATTGGATAGAATAAGCATGGAAATGAAGAAATCCGGGCATTTGCCGAATACCGACTTTGTGCTGCAAAATGTAGAGGAACAAGACAAGGAGGAGTTACTGTGCAGACACAGTGAAAAATTGGCAGTAGTGTTCGGACTTCTTAACACAAGCCCAGGGTCTGTCCTTCGAGTAATCAAGAACCTTCGAATCTGCGGTGATTGCCACAATGTAATAAAGTTTATATCCCACTTCGAAAGAAGAGAGATTTTTGTGAGGGATACGAATCGCTTTCATCATTTTAAGGATGGAGCGTGTTCCTGTGGAGATTACTGGTGAACATTATTTATCGATCACTGAGACGGTCATTAGGCCTACTATGATGCATGGATCTGAATGTTGGATAACAATAAAACAATATATGTATGCGTTGTTAAGGTGAGGATGTTGAGATGGATTTGTGGGAGACTAAGAAAGATAAGGTGAGAAATGAACATATTCGAGGTTGTTTAGGTGAAGCTCAATTAGGTAATAAGATGAAAGAAAGTAGGTTAAAATGGTTTGGACATAGAAAGCGAAGACCTAAGAAAGCAATTGTGAGAAGGTGTGAGAGAAAGCATTGAAGGTTATAAGAGGGGAAGAAGAAGACTCAAAAGAACTTGGATAGAATCAATCAAAAAGTATTTGCATACGTGTAATTTGACTGAAGATATGATTTCTGACAGATTGAGATAGAGGAACATGATTCGTATTGCCAATACCAACTACTTGGGATAAGGCTTATGATGATGATGATGATGACTGAGACAGCCATCGCTGCCTTGGAAAATTTTGAGCATTTTGTGATCAACCGACTTGAAATGTGAACTGCTGCCAGAAAATGGTTACTTCATGATGACCATAGCAGTGAACATAGATTCGCGATAGCCCCCAAGCAGCTCCTTCACCATTGTAATTTGGCATCTGACAATGTGATCAAGGATAGTTGGTCACCTGACTGATGCCAAGGGACTGTGCCATTAGGAACTCTGTACAGAACTCATTGTCAAGAAGACCAGAAGAAAGTTGATTCCATGGAAAGATGAAGATGATGGGACTAAGCTCTACTTTCAGCGGAAGACAAAGCAGTTCTCTTTGTGCATGCAGTTCTTGTGGGGAGGACAATGTGGAGCTAGGATGGGATGGAGCATGCTGGAACTCAAGTTTCCTTGGAACTTGGAGGAAACATGAAGTGGGGCTATTTTAAATTCATAGGAGGCCCTAATACACAGTATGCCGGATTTTATCTTTGATTCATGTATCAACAGTAAGGGAATATTGAGGATTTGTCCTATATATTGGGTAGGAGCATGAGTTGTAACCCTAATTTATCTTTTGACATAATGAAAACTTCTTCTCTTCCATGGACGTAGGCTTTGCTGAACCATGTATATTTGTGTGCAGGGGTTTTAATCTTCGTTTTATTATTAATTGCTTGATCCCGATCAACAAACCTTCTATTGAAATACTTTATATTTGCATCTTAACTATCAGAGATGCTACTTGTGTTCACGTTCACTC
Source organism: Pachysandra terminalis (assembly GCA_031762675.1). Lineage (NCBI taxonomy): Eukaryota > Viridiplantae > Streptophyta > Magnoliopsida > Buxales > Buxaceae > Pachysandra > Pachysandra terminalis. The sequence continues at coordinate 931 of JAUPMG010085600.1, read as the reverse complement.
TGCTGAATAGACCCCATTCCAGATTCAACTTTTTGCAGAATGAAATTGTTGGCTTCTCTCTGTTCACGTCTCCCTGTATCACTATTCACTTCTGTTACTGGTTTCGGAGCACTAAAATCCTTGAAATCAGTGCTGGAAAACTGGTAGTACCAGGAAGACTGTTCTTGCATTTGAATCTTATCAGTAGTTTTCAAATTTCTGGATGAGAAAACATTGATTTCAACCCTTAAACCTGAACTGCAGTCCCATTGACAGTCCATGTGGGCACACGTTTCCAATTTGCATTAAGCTTCCTGTGGTCTAATGACATTTAGGCTGTGTTTGGTCCGGCTTTTATAAGTACTTATTGCAGCTTTTAGCTTATATAAGCACTTTTTATAACTACATGTGTGTTTGGTAGCGCTTATGGGTAAGTGCTTACCCATAAACAGTAGAAGACGGCTACCCATAAGGAGAAGCTGCTCACAGCTTCTCCCAAGCTCTTGTGCATTAAGCTACTTCACCACTTTAGTACTATTTTTAACATACCTATTTTACCGCTAAACTTTCATAAGCACTTAAATAAATATTATTTATAAATTTTGATAATATTTTTATAATACCTATTTTACCCCTAAACTTTCATAAGCACTAAAATAAATATATTTACCAAACACTATTTTCTTCAAATAAGTACTTTATTATTGTTGTGATAAGTGCTCCTATTGAGCAACTTATCCAATGAGTGCTTGTTACTTATTGCAGTTTATCGCTTATATAAGCACTTTTAAAAATTAAATGTGTTTGGTAGCGCTTATGAGTAAATGCTTTCCATAAGCACTAGAGGAAGACTACCCACAAGGAGAAGCCGTTGAGAGCAACTTCTCCCAAGCTCTTATGCGTTAAGCTATTTCACAACTTTAGTAATATTTTTAAAATACCTATTTTACCC
>JAUPMG010085589.1:0-12716 GCA_031762675.1 Pachysandra terminalis | reverse complement strand
GTAATTCTTTGATATGTTTTAATTTGAATCTCCCTTTTTCTGTTGGTTGAATAATAGCTGATTCAGTGAGTCTATATATATGTGATGTCTAAACGCCACAACCATACAAGTCATACTCTCTTCTGTTGATGCTTTATTGCTTTGTTTCTCTAATGTGGCATAGATACAAGCTGTAATGTCGGAATTTGACATAAGCTTGAAGTTCTGAAATCAGTGAACCCCGAAAAGAAGGATTTCAGGGATGTTATAGTGTGTTTCTTTCATATAAAAAGGTTGGGGGTGGGCGGGTGGGAGTTGAAAGAGTTTTACAAGAAGACCAAAAGAACCTGAATGAAGTTGGTTAGGGACACGATTCAAAATATCTTATCTCATCTGCCTATACAAATCATGTATCCACTGTGGCTACATGATACCCAGGTTTATTTTAGGATAAGTTAATTTCTACATTGTATCAACCGATACATGTAACATATTGACTGTATCGGTCAATATGATCTACATATTACAATATATCGACTAATGCACTTGATACATGCAATGCTTTTTTTTTTCATCGAAAATTGTGAAAAAAGAACCATTCACTCCATTGTTCGACTCTCCTTCTCTCCCTAACCAGAAATCAAACCCGTTAAAATACGACCGATTTTGTCCGAAAACCTTCTTAGATTGATTGAAAACATCTATTGTTTGGAGCTTAAAAAGTACTTTTCTTCTTCTTACATAGTTTTCCAAGGTATGCATTGTAATCTTTTTTTTCATTCTAAATTATATTGGTAAAAACACGCTTTGAAGTTTTATTACATGGATCTATGGATTTGAAATGAAATCCATAAATATAGCTGCCTATTTTTCAAGGAATTGTTCTAAGATATTTCTATGGATTTGATTTCTTTTCTTGATGTTTGAAGTTTGAAGGTAAGGTTATATGTCTTGAAATTGATTGTATTGTATTCCTTAGAGCTAATTGATGTATTTTATGGGATATGGATGCTTTTCTTTGTACCTTATTACTTTTTGTGTTATATTATAGCTTGTCTATACATTTAATCAATTTCTTTTCAAAGTTTCCATTAGCCTATGCACACACTGCTTTGTTTCCACATTGATATATACTATGTTTGTGAGTTTATGATATAAAAATTACGTCAATTCATCATTTTTAAACTTATCTTTGCATCTAAAGAGTCTTTTTTTTTATCGGTAAAGAGTAGGTATATTATATATAGAGTTGCAAAAAATACAGTAAGAAATTTACAGTAGGTATCTTTGCATCTAATGCTTTAAGTATCCAATGATTTTCCTACCAAAAAAAAAGTATCCAATGATTTCTTTGAGTTTCCACCAATTCCATGATTTTTAAGGTGCTTCCAAGCCTATCCGTTATGTATCTCGATACGTTTCCACTTTTTTAATGGACCGATACGCTACCTCAATAAGATATTTGGAACTATGGTTAGAGATTATTTGGGGCACATAAGCTAACTTTTGAGAGAGGTTGAAAGATCCAACCCGAATCCAATTGTTTGGATCACATAAGCTAACTGGAGGGGAATCCAAAAGGGTTAGAAGACCAAAAAGGACCTGGATTGATTTGTTTGGAGCACATAAGCTAACTGAAGATTTGGTTTAATTTGAAGGATCTAAAGGGATGTGAAGAAGATCAAAAGGACCTGGTTGGGTTTTTTTGGAGCATATAAATTAATCCAAGATATAGTTTTTGACAAGTTAGAATGGCGGAACATGCTTCATATTGCCAACCCCACTAGTTGGGATGAGGCATTATAAATTGTAACTGTTGATAAAGTCTTTTTGAAAAAGGTAGAACTCATAATCCTTGGCGAAATTTTTAATTATAATCCATGTATCACAAAGTAATAACCCAAAATCATATTCAACAATTTTGAAATCTGTTGCATATCGATGCATATCGATATGTGCTGGTGCCTTTACTGTTAAAATTGTTCCATTCATTGTACAAACCTTACGATTCAATTTGATTCAACCCTAGGTCGATTCAAATTGTACAAAAAAATCAGTTTGTGTTTCAATCATACAATTCGTACAATTCCATTTTGAAACACTAAAAATGCCATTTCCTTTTTATTTATTTTTTACTGAAAATCTTCCCTTTTGTGCTTAATCCTTTTTTTATATAGAATCCATGGTTCAAACTATTGTATCAAGGTAGCTTATCGGTTTGTCAAAAAATGGATACATATCGATGTACTTATTAGATATGCATGGAAATCAAAGATAAATTAAAATATGATAAGTTTTTCATACACCACATGTATAATATATATTAATGTGGAAACAAACCGGTAAACATGCAGTCATATGGAAACTTTAAAAAAAGTTCAAAATATGATAGTTTTTCATATCATACACCTACATCTATTATATATATTAATGTGGAAACAAACCGGTAAACATGCAGACACATGGAAACTTAAAAATGAAAAAACAAACTTGATTAAATGTAAAGGAAAGCTACAATGTATCACATAAACTAATAAAATATAAGAAAAACCATTTATATCCCATGGAATTTACCTATTACTTATAAGGAACAAGGTTTAATCAGTTTCAAAATATATAAACATACTTTCAAACATTAAGAAAAGAACTCAAATTCCTTAGAAAAATCTTAGAACAAAAAGGGTCAAGTTTTATTGCCTAATACACACATTAGTTCTTAAGTGTTGATCCTAAAAGCTCAGAAGTTACTTTTAAAAAAAAGAAAATCAAAAAAACCCCTATACGCCGATGAACAAGTTTATGCAAATATAGCGCATAGTAACCTAACATTTTACATTAAATAAACATATAAGTTTTAGCATGTATTTTATTTTAGTATACTAAGTATATGATCAACCATGCATATAATTGAATGTGTGTGTGTAGATATATTAACTAAAATACAAATTCGTAGTATTTGTTATAGGATGATATTTTATTTTTAAGATACAAAATATGCGATCAATCATGCATAAAAACCTAGTCTAGGATGATATCGTATATTTTTAATTGTAAATTTTTATATATAAAATAAAAAATTGATCAATCCATTGTATTATCTATAGATTGATTACATATTCCATGCCCAATAGAAAATTTATTGATTCGCATATTCATTTAGCCTTTCTCTAGTAGTTCTTCCTCTCCTTCCTCACTATGCTTCACTTGAGTTGGGAAGAGTCAAATTCATATTCATGTTATAAAACTCCCCGTAATACTTGTATGCCCTCTCTCTCTCTCTCTCTCTCTCTCTCTTTCTCTCTCTCTCTCTCTCACTTCATATTTTTATTACATTTTACTTTTTATATATTTTCTCGTAATTGTCTTTTAATCTTTCATATATTTTTTAGATAGAATCTCAGTCATGTTCAAAAACGATCTTTATTAGAGGGTAGTGTATCGGTGGGGGTTTCGATGTGATTCGTTACTCTTTTGAAGCAAAGGGTGCTGCTAGGAGGAGTAATACTTGTAGCATGAGGTCTTTTTTTGATCATTTTTAGAAATGATTTGATTGTCCTCTTGTTGAAAGGTGCCTGTTTCATTTGGAGCAATGAGTAAGAAGATACAGTTTTATGTTGTTTGGATAGATTTCTTATCAATGAAGTTGGGCTGTGATGTTGCCTGATTTCACCAAGAGGTCCTCCCTGGACTGATGTTGATCCATCACCTTATTCTTTTGAGACGCTTTACTTTCAGAGTGAAACCTACACCCTTTAGCTTTGGAAATATGTGGTTGGAATGAAAAGGAAAAAGCCGAGTCTCACTCTCGGGATAAGAGGAATACTAGAGAAAATCTTCTAATAGAGTTGGAGGAAATGGTCTCTAAGGAGGAGATTTATTGGCAGCAAAAAACCAAGAGTGAATTTGCTGAAGGTTTGTGATAAAACACAAATTGTCCATTTCGTGGTAAATTTTTGTAGAATCAAAATAGGAAGAGGTGTTAGATGATGACGAGGAGATTAAGGAAGCTAGAAGTCAAGTACTTTGTTGTTCTTTTTTAAAAGGAGGAATTGGTGCATCCCTAGTTTTCAGGGCACCGAAGGTGGTGGTGATATCACTAAAGATGGTGGAGGTGGTTACACATGTTGGTGATGGCCTTGATAAAACAAAGTGAGAAGAAAGAACTTCACTGGTGTTGACTCTACTCAATCTTGATTTTCCAGAAAATAACATGCGGAATTTTTAAAGGTACGTCATTTTCCAGAAAATTGCCTCATTTTTGGAAAATGAACTACATGAGAATATAGTTTTACATTGAAACAAACACTCGGAAAATACATTTTCTGTTGAAAATGTTTTCCGTATCCTATTTTACATTGAAACAAACGGAGCCTTAATGTGTGAGTTTGAAGATGAGGAAATATGGAAGGCAGTGCATGAGTTGGGAGGTGACAAGTCTCCTGATCTGGATGGTCACATTATTCAAAGCCAATTGGGAAATTTTAAGAGGTAACTTGAAGGTCCTCTTTGAATTATATGACAAGGGGTTGTGTGATAGTACTTGAAATGAGAGGTTTATTGCTCTAGGAGATAAGACTCTAGGTCTAACTGTTTTGTTTGTAGCACTTCTAATTGGTGGCAGAACTTTTGGTGAACAGAATGACGGAGGTCATGGAGGATGTAATTGGGCATCATCAATGGACTTTTGTGAGAGGTGGGCAGATTTTAGATGTAGTTCTACTCACCAATCATATTATTGATTTTTGTCTTAAGGAGAACAAAGGTGGCCATGTCTGCAAAGTCAATATGGAGAAAGCCTACAACTGTGGATTGGCAGTGTTTGAAGGAAATGCTTTGTATGCTTGGGTTTGTGCACTGCACAAATGGAGGAAATGGATCCGTGGGTGTGTTTCTTCAGCTTCTCTCATTGCTTCAATGGAGATTCAGAGGGCGATTTCAGGAGTTTTTGGAGTGTTGAGAAAAGGGGGATTTCCTATCTTCCTTTCTTCTTTCGGTGATGGTTGAGTCTCTTGGATGTTTGGAGCAGAAAATATAGGGCTTATCTGTGGCTTTAGGTCTGGAGTTGGGGGCCTCATCATCTCTCATTTGCAGTTCACTAATGACACCTATTTCCTTGGAGAGTGTGAGGGAGGAGGTATCCAACCTTAGGGCACTCCTTTGCTTTGAAGCAGTGACTAGCATGCGTATCAATCTTAGTAAGAGCGCTCTTTTGGGTGTGAGATTTAGTTACAGCCTTACAGGAGTGTGCAGGTGATCTGGAATGTAGACTTGAGTAATAATCGAAGCTCTTATTTGGGGTTATCTCTTGGTGCTCATTCAGTTTCCAGTTTGATTTGGGAATCAGTCGTGGAGAAATTAGAAAGAAGATTATCTAGATGGAACAGAACTACTGCTGATTCAATTTTTGTTCTTCCTTTTTCCTTTTTGATTTTGATCCCCCTTTCTCTTCTCCCTTGAGTAAATTATATATTATATGTATCACATATCATTGTTTTACATATTTGATTCCATTCAGCATTGTTATTGCAATGCCATGATTGATGCATTTTGTTTAACATTCTTGTTTGTTGCATATATATAGTGCAATGCTATCAATATATTCAGAACGGTGTACAAAATTTAGGTTTACTTGTGCATAGCGAACAAGTTAAATTAAATATATCAATACATTTAGTGAACACCTAGGCTCCAAGGCAAACACCTAGGCTTACTTGTGCATTTTGCCATGCCACCAAATGGTTTTGAATTTCGATGACAATGTGAAATTTCCATCAAAATCTTCCTTTTTGCTAGCGGGAACTATTTCATTCTTCTTACATTTTTTGGGGGTGTCAAATTACCAAAATTTCATCGATTTCATGCCGCTTTCTAATTTCCGACAATAAATTGCTGTGTTGATTGTGCAAAAATGTTGTTGAGAATCTTCTACTTCTTAAAAATATTCAGTCCAAAAACGAAAGCTTATACTCCCCATGTCAGATTTGTTAACTTGCGTGTAATTACTGAGCTTATTAAGGATCACTAACCATGGTTTGGGTCTTTGGGACCCTCTCTATAATCCACATGTAGACTGCAATTTATTTTCAGAAACAGACTATACATCTCTTCTTAGTTGGATGGTTAACCCATGTTGTTTTTTATTGTTACTTATTAGGCGTAAAAATGACCTCAAAGATAGGTGACGCTGATTCAGAGATTCTCCTGCAAGTTTCAAATTTGAATGAAGATATTCGTATAAGCATGCTGTCGGATGATGATTTCTCTGAGGTAAGCATTATATTTGATGGTCTTTTCATTTTTGAATAATTGAAACAAATAATCCCATCAACTGATAATCATTATCCTTTCAGAACTTGATTTATCTTATTCAGTATCATTGGACCCAGAATGCTGACTTTAAACTTGTTTCAGTTTAAGTTTGATTTGACTTATGTGAACTTAACTGAACATGGGGCCAGTTTGTTATTGACCTTTTATGCTTAAATCTGGGAATCCTGAGAATGTTTTTTCATGGAGCCCAAGCACCGAACAGATGTGGTTATTGTGAGTCTTTTTAATATGGCCATCTGTGGTTGAGCCTCTGGTTTTACCCAAGGTTTTAAATTTCGATATCGCCAGATTTTTTCTGGCAAAATTTCAGCAAAATTTCGCAATATTTCGTCAACCTGGCGGAATATTTCGCCAGGTTGGAGAAGTTTTGGGGAAATATTTCACTATATTTCGCCGAAAATTTCGCTGAAATTTCGACAGAAAAGGGGAAAAGTTCGTTTTGCTGGGGGCCATTTTGGCGAAGTTTTGGCGAAATTTCGCCGAAATTTAACCATATGTTCTTGTGGACATTAAGGTTAAACATGGTCACATTGCATTGCATTTGCAGATCTCCGTATCAAGGATTATCCATGTAGTGACCCAAATCCTTCTGAATTCAGGTTACCTTAATTCTAGTTTAATTGGTATGTGTAAGGGTGCTTTCCTATTGGTTGATGGAGAAAAAACATCCTAGAGGGACGTTGGTGATAGTAACTCATTTAAGGAAATAATTCTAATTAGTTTCAATTATGGTATAATAACCTTAGTTTTGTTGCTTATATATATATAGGTAGATAGTTGTGATTGGTTAGTATGGAAATTCTGCCATGACACATATAGGAGCCTACTTGTACACGTGGGTGATGGTGATTGGATGATATGTACACATTTGATAGTGTGGCATAATATGAGATCATTAGTATAAGTGTAGGGTTGTGATTGGTTGCCATGTAGGGGAATATTAGAAGGCGATGCATGGGATCTTCTTAAAAGTCTCTTTCTTAATGAAGAAGTAAGTGGCTGAAGTGTTGACATCTGTTTTATGCATTGTGACATGTGTCCTCGGCCTTGCACTTGTCACTCGGGTGGTTGACACTACACTAGTGAGTAGTTTGACTCTTTTGCCATTTGTTGCTTAACCTACTTAATTAGATTAAGCTTGCTTAAAGTTAGTTAAATCTGTTTAATTACACAGACTAAGCTTAGGCTTCACATATGATGTGAATGTCTTGCATGTGACGTGGCCACATGATCATCAAAATGGACATCCAAAATATAGGTTAACCCTTAGATTTTCCAGAACTAAAATCAGAGCATGCCAAATGATCAAAGTCTTCATTGATGAACATCTGCTTCACATGGCACAAGAAAAGAAAAGTTAACATTGTGAATTTGGTTGTGCTCTTGGTTGCAGGAAGAATGCGAGGATTTGAATCAGAGAGTGAAAGATGGTTTGCTTAAAAGGCCAACCGTTGTAAGTTCTATCATCCATAAGTTACTAACATCTTTCGTCAGAGTTCAGATATTACCGAAATGTTTGTTTCTATATTATGTAAATTTGTATTTCTGATATTCTGGTGACCTCATTTCGCCGTCAGTTTCTCCAAGGAACCTGTTTTAATACTATTATTATCACCACTACTATTGTTGATCTTGTTGTTTCAATAGCTAAGAATTTATTCCCAGATACGAGAAAAACTAGGGAGCGGCAATTCCCATGCACAATAAATCTTAAAATCACTCTCTTTGGTGAGATTATCCACCTCTTAATTTGTATTTATAACTGTGCCTATAAGTTTGCAAAAGTAATATTCAGGCCCTTGTTGTCGGTTTGAAGGAAGCTAAGCCCAAAGATTTCTCTTCGCTGGAGGTTGAGGGGGATTTCCTTGCGGTTATATCTTGGTTCAGAGATTCTGTTTTTCCCCCGTGGCATTTCCGGCATTTGGTGAGGTTTTCATGGTCTCTTGCTTGCGGGATGACGGCTTCTTTTGCCCACATGCCTAGGGATGCTAACTATACTGCTGATAAACTAGCAAGATGGGGTGTGGATAGAGAGTTTCTCTTTTCCGGCATTCCGAGTCATGAGATGTTGGATGGGGATATTGAGGGAGGATGAGTTTCTTGTTAGCATGGGTGGTTTGCTGCTTCTTTGTTTTCTTTTCTTCGCTTTGTATTTTGTTGTTTCTTGGCTTGTTTGAGATAGTGATCCTTTGGTTTCCTCTCTCTTGTGCCTTGTTGTCTTTCTCCTTTCCCATTTTTTAATAAAATTTCATCATTAATGATAAAAATAAATAAAAAATTTGTATAAGTACCTCAAGTTCGTTTGAAAAATATTCCAGCCCTTCCAAAGTCGTTTTCTTCTTGTTGGCAGCTTCCATGGAAGCATTCAGTTATCTTTTTGTATTGCATTTTCACTTTGCTCTAGGAATTTGGCATCGGATTTTTGGGAGGCTAATAGTTTTTTGGCTCATGTAACATGACAAGAAGTCTTCCTTGTGCTCTCAGCTTCTGGGTTACAGCACAAGGAGACTTAAGTATTCCATGGAATATTATCCTTTTTGCTATATGTTGATACTGTTGTAGCTTTACGAGGCGAGGGGCTTGCCCCTTTTCTAACGGGATAGAGTGTTTTTAGAGTTTTAGGAGATTGGGTCTATTGGCTTTATATGTAATTTTGTATAGCTACGACTAGCTGATTGTTTTAATTCATTAGCCTTTTGTGTGTACTCCATATGTGTGCTTAAATTTAATAAAATTCTCTAATATAGCTTATAAAAATTTGTATTAGCTAGTGATCAAGGTTGTGATCTTTGTTGATACCAAATAAAACAATTAAAAGATCTTTGAAGCTGCACAATCCTCAACAAAGCTTACTCATCTGCGTCAATGCAGTCCTTTACACCAATGTACTTGAAAAAGACTTTAATCAAATTTCTACTGTCTCTAAGAACTTCAACTATGACAAGGCAGGGTTACAGAACACCATCAAAGTTGAGCTGTATCCTCACCTTTGACAAGGAAGAATAGCCTTTTTACTTAATAGGCCACTATCTAGCCAGGAATGCACTTCTGATATCAAATTGATGCCTAGTTTATGATTTTGATCTTCAATTCCTTAATAAATAAATAAATAAGGAAAAAAAAACTAGAGCTTTTGAACTTTTTTTCCTTTGAAATATGCAGATTTATTTCATTCCGCACCAGATCTACATAACATTCATGCATTAGCCTCAATCGTCCAACTTTATCAACCTATTGACCTTGTTTTTTTCTCCAGTAACAAGAAACAAGATCAAAGGATTGAAATGATTACATTGATTGTTGCAGGAGCAATGAATAAATAAATTCCATGTCATTCCAACACATGAACATACTGAATAGAAAAGGTTCTTCCTATATGAAAGTTAGATGATCGGTTTGCCTTAGACAGCATTTTTAGAAGTAAAAAATCTTGCATGTAATATACTATACTAGATCCTCTTACAAGGAAGCGAAAAGTACTGTCAACTGCATGATGAAAGTGTATAACGACTTACCTAGTAAGACAGCTGTCCCAATTTTTTCTATTTTAATATAACTGTGTTCAAGGGTCAACAAAAACTTGGATTTGAGTACTCGATAATGCGCTAATAGGTTGTCAAAGCCATTAACCATATAACACTGAGTAGATTGTAATATAGCATTGAAGCTTCTATCATAATTACATCATTGTGGCCTGCTTCTTGGTTAACAACATCATTGCTTTTGTAGATTCACTCTCATGAGTTCAAATTTCTCGTGCTAATTTCTGATCTATCATACTGCTGAACGAGAATATTTTGTTTGACAGCTGGGGCTTGAACAGAAAGCAAGACATCTGCATGAGGATATAACAAAGCATGTAGGTATTCTTGGTCCTGGTGAAAAATAAAATGCTGTGAGATAATTCTTCACATATAAGTTGTCTTTTCATTTTCTTCTTCATTATATGGAACACGAAGTATACATCTATATGTACACTTATGTTTGAGAGGAACTGGCTATGTGTGTGCGCGTTCCCTTTTCTTTTTCTTTTTCTTTTTTTGTGTGTGTGTACGTTTGTGTCAGGGGAGGGGGAGGGGGAAGGGGTTGGGAATACCAAGTATCAGGAGTCAGGATTTTTCGGCACCTGCAAAGGGTCAGGACCCATTATTTGATATATTGGTTAGGATCAACCATTTGATGATTAACCTCTCTCCAAGATATAGTAAATTAAAAAATAAAAGAAGAAGACTAAATAAAATTATTTTATTTTCAATAGTTTACTGAACAATTTCAGAAAAGTTTTAATAAAGTCAGATAGATTTTAACACTTAGTGTTAGCTTTCTGAGCTCGGAAGCCTTGTAGGTTGGTTCTACATCAATATCCTCCTCACTCACGCGACAATGTCTCGTCTCCTTTTTTCGTGATAATTTCTGTGTAACATAATTGACTGCAAATTCATTTTATTTCATTTATTTGATGCCTGCTTAATATGATTGTTTTTGCCTTGTATTATGTGGACAAATGGTCGTAGAGGATTATGAGAGAGATTGCTCAGTTGCAAAATCTCATTGATCGAGCAAATGAGAAGGGATGGCGTGCACAATATCCTTTCATGATAGTAGAAGCTGTGTAATAAATAGCAGGCCCGTAAGATATGCTAAGAAGATATAGATGCTCAGAGTTGAGTTATATATGCTTTTGAAAACCAGTGAAACTCAATTTTGCATTATATCAAATTTCAGAAATGGATCTCAAGGTTATTTAGCTAAATCTTTTATGTTGATATATATTTTTATTAGGTTATAAGAATATTATGTTTTGAGCTGCTGCATATAACTAAGATTTGAGCTGTAGAATAACTGAAGACTTTATTTAGCTATACCTTTTGTGTTGATATGCTTTTATTAGGTTATAAGAATGTTATGTTTTGACCTGCTGTATAGAACTCAGATTTGAGCCGTAGGAATAACTGAAAACTAATTATACATACATATACTGCTAAAGGGCAGGTAAATTTCAGTTTAATAGGGAATTTTACACTATGAGAATATAAAGTTGGCAGCAAAATTTCAACTAGAAATTACATGTTATATTGTGTGTGTGGGTGTTTGGGGGTGTGGGGTGACTTTGTGAAAAAAGTGAAAATATTAATTGATATTTCTATAAATTTTGAACATGATTAAACGCTCACCTACTTGTAATAGTACCTACATTCGTACCAATCAAAAAAAAAAAAAAAAAAGTAGTACCTACATTCATTTGCTGAAAGTAAAATAATTTTAGGGAGCAAAACTTATTTCTGGTGAAAATATATTATAGTTTGTTAAAAAGAACTATTCATATTCCAATTTATTTTTTGCAAAATATAAATAATCTTAAATTCCTTATTAAAACTTTTAAGCTGTATGTTTGTGAAGATGTTTCTGTTTGCCCCTTTTGGTTTCTCTTGAAGGAAAGGGTATGTATGTATCTTCAAATTCTCAGAGACTGTTTTGGCTAGGGTGATTAAATCTATTCCTTTGGTGCTCTTCAAACAAAGTTTCAGGGAGGAATTTTTGCAGATTGATTTGGGGCTTTGATGAATTTATCCATTTTTTTCCCTTATATATATATATATATATTTTTTTTTTTTTCCGAACTACTTTTTAATAGCCTCTTTTGTTTGCTTTTCTTGTTCATGGGGCTTGCCTCTTTTCGTTAGTAAATTATTTTTCTGCAATCATTAAAAAATCACCCCGGAAATCTGGGGCTTGCCTCTTTTAGCATTTTTTCTTGAAATTTAAGACCATGTATATGGAGCTCTAGATACTAGCTATTAACCCTAAATTCCTGATATTTCATTGCTAGAACAAAATATAGCAAGGGGCTGTGCCTCACAATCTGTTGCAAGTCCCTCTCTTCTGATGTACGCAGGAATGGAGATACTCATTGATTTAACCATCTAGCAAATGGAGCACTTTTAGAATTGACTGATGAATAAAATTGAATCCAATCATGCAACTTTTAAGTGTTTGATGATGTGATTTTTTTAGATGAACAAGAAATAATCCATGCAAATTCCTTAAGTCTTAATAACTATGATAAGTGAAATCATTGTGATGGTACACTTTAGGTCTCCAAGATGTTGCAATTTCTTTGGTAGATGCCTTGATACATATGCATGTAAAAGTTTTTTTTCTTTTTTTTTTGGGTAGAAATATGCATGTAAAAGTTATTGCAGTGTAGAAAGACAAGTGTCCAGTCCATAACGAGGCACTCTCCATTTTATATTTATCTCATTGAGGTTATGTGACCCTTAACCTGCTTGGGTTCTATGCTCTGTGAATACCTGGAAAGAAGGCTGTTGCTCCAGACACCATCTGAACAGTTGCGGTTGCTACAAAAGGTTCCAGAAGTGATTGCTGATGAAATAGAGCAAAAATAC
>JAUPMG010085559.1:2563-12717 GCA_031762675.1 Pachysandra terminalis | reverse complement strand
TACCAAGGTGTGTGGCATGCGATTCTCTGGGTCCTAAGGGGGGAAAGGAACTCAAGAATCTTTTAGGATAGGCACAGACCTACGGGATCCATTATTGAGGCGATACCATGGTGTAAGGGATCGGATGGGGACGATCCCCGAGTTGATTCCTAACGGAGAAAAGCCCCAAAGGCTTTGGATCGTTCCGATCCCCAGATGGATCGCCCGATCCATCTCGGGATCGGAACGATCCAATGTTTTTTTTTTTTTAAATTAATATCAGCCGGTCCGTCTCGGACCCCCAATCCCAAGATGGATCGCCCGATTTCCGAGTTTAAATACTCTGGGCGATACTGTCATTGGTTTGCTCATGGATTGTGGTTCTTCCCGACTTTAGAGGGATTTTCATGTCTGCTCTCTTTATGAGTTGGCCTGAGTATGCTTCCTCGTCTCCTTTGGTGCAGTCAGTGGTGTCTCAATGGGTGCCGCAGCCGTTGGGGTGGTGAAGGTTAACTTTGATGGTGCTTCCTCTGGCAACCTAGGGCCTTCTGGGATTGGGGGATCTTTATAGCTCATGGGGATCAGAGGCTCGGTAGGAGAGGGCGAGTCTACAAGGGCAAAGCTTTTGGCCCTCCTCATGGGCTGCAAGGAGGCTGTCCGTTTAGGCTATACCCAAGTGGCGTTTGAGGGTGACTCGTCGGTGGTGCTCTCTTGGATGTATCATTTGCTCACACTCTCAGGTCTGGGAATGGGATGGCAGATCAGTTGGCTAGAGATGGCATTGATAGAGAGTAATGTTTGTGGGGATACCTACGTCTGAGATGATCAGCGATGGAGGGTGATCGAATTATTATTGTGTCCTTTAAGCCTCGTGGCTTGGAGGGCTATTGTATCATGATTTATGTTGTATGTTATTTGTTTTCTGTTTTTCTGCTTTATGCTCGTGTTTATGCTTAGGTGCTCCCCTTGTGCGCTTGGCCTTCTCTTGTTTTTGACTTGTACTTCTCTTTTTTCATTTATATATATCTATGTTGGTTATTCATCAAAAAAAATATGACTCATGCTTAAGATAAGAAAGTTCTTAAGATTTGAGAGTAAGGAGAAGAATAAAGGAGAGAAGATAAAAGTATATGAATAGCAACATGAATAGTAACCTTCACCCCTCTTAAATGCTTAATTAATAATGGCCGGATTATATAAATATCCATCATTAAAGGTATGAAACTAACTTTATTAACAATGATTAAAAGTACCTATTCTCTACTTGATGGATCCCAATGAAATACGCTTGCATTAACAAAGGATTGTGTTAATGTCATAGGTATCCCCTAGACATTCCTATTGTTTGTCAATTGTGACTATGTCCTTGAGTGCCTGTCTGTAATTATCCACATTGAAGATCAAGACTTGCAGAATCAAGGAAGACAGAAGCTTCATCAAGCATCTATTTGAAGAGGTCCCCTATTCAACGGTATACTACACACATACACTAGACAGTCCCTAGGAACTCATTCATTCATAGTAAATTCTTATGATTGTTTCAAGGGATTTTCGTGAGCCTTTTGCTCGTCAAGAGGCACACCGCGGTCCTTGGTCATCTGGACTTTGTCTAGACAACCAAAGACTGCCCATGAATGGTCGATACCATTCGTGGATAGTCCTTGCGGAAACCGAGCCTTAGATAGTTAAATTTTGGTTTTTCCCAAGGATTCGGATGACTTCCTAATTGAGTTAGTCACCTGGAAAGGTACCCAGGTTGATCCATGATCAATCAGACCTTGTGCAGTTGCAAATCGGCAGACCAAACATGGTATGTGCAATCTGCACCTGCCAGGTCAACGGGCCAAATTTACCGGTCGACCGGCCAGGGCAACCAACTGATTCCCGATCAGTCGGTTCCCCATCCAGCCTCACAGAGTCAATATTCTGACTAAGTGACTCTGTAGGGGTCCGGTCGACCAGACACCTACAAACAGGCCAAATCACTTTTCTAACGGTCATAAATATAGCCATTGGGGCTGATCCGGTCGACCAGCAACTATGTTGAATTTTTGTCTATAAATTAGATCCGAGATTCATTCACAAGTGTGGCTTAGGAAGAAAAAGTAAGATCTTTTAAAGACCCAAAAGAGCCATTGAGAGTTCCTCTAGTCCTGGTATACAATCTTGGAGTATTCCACTCCTCACTTAGACTAGAGAATCTCACTCTCCTCTTCTTCCCATGTTTCATAGATTTTGACATCTCATATCAAATCTTTTGAAGAAGGATTGAGTAAAGACCTTCCCCATTAGTGTGTAGACTCATAGTAAGATTCACACGTCAAGGGTAGTAAGGCCCTCGTCTCCATGAGCTTATAGTCACATCAGCAAATCAGAAAGGAGGATCGAGGAATATGAAGCAAGAAGGCGGGACTTCGCACTCACTCAACGAACGGACTTCAAATTGGTATATTCCTTAGAAGTAGTTCCTTATTGTTTTTAACTTGTTTAAAAACTGTATTGGTTCAAGGTTGCCAGTAAAACCTTGTTTGTAGGTGTGCTTGTAAACCTTCAGCTAGGTTCTAGGAGCCCTGTAATTCCTAGTCTTGCGTTTTGAGGCAGCATGAATAACCTCAAGAGGGTTAAGGAGAACCTATAAATCCTCTACAGTTTTGTGGGTCCCATATTTTGCAAAACCCCATAGTGAAAATCCTTGAGAACCGCGGGGGTTGCTCAAGGGCGTGGATCGGTGGATGTAGGCCAAGGGACCGAACCACGATAAACATCATGTTGAATGGTTCGCTTGTGTATTTACATTTCATATCTAATGTGTATTTCCACTATTCACTTGAGAGCTATTGTTTATTTTATACTCTGCTTTCTATCCAAGCAATAGCATAATTGAATAGGTAATTCTAAAGGGCCAATAATTTTCGTATATCGGCTAAAACCTATTCACCCTCCCTCTAGGCATATCACTACATGCCATTTCAATTGGTATCAGAACTTTGTGCTCAGATAAAGGGCGTAACCGCCTTGAGTAGATCCTTAGTAAGGCCAAGAGTAAAGGGTCATTCAGCTCCCACAAACCCTACCAAAAGTAAAACCAAAAGACGGGCAGTGACTGAGCGCACATGGGATGACTCTTCTGATTCAAAGTTGGATACTCTCTCTATTGAGGATCAAGTAAAATTTCTTGCCAATATGAGGAGAAAAACTCTGATCCCTTTTCCTGAGGATTCCATTCCTATAGTTTTATCTATACATGAAAACTCAGTTGAAAAGGAAGCCGAATCTGAAGATTCGGATGGTGAAGATCTTCAAAAGGCTTATGATTCACTCCACAAGGAAAACTGTAGATTAACTACAAGAGTGAATCAATTAGTTTCTGAAAACTCTAAGTTGGAAGACAATCTGAAAAGATTGTCTAATGATAAGCACACATTAGTAATGGAAACTGAAACTCTTAAGAATGAATTACTAATGTCTAAAGATTGTATTGCTAGATATTAAAATGAAGTTGAAAAACTTAAGAAAGTTAAAACTGAAAATCTTGTTTTACAAAGTGAAATCAACCAACTTAGGATTTCCAGAAACTTGGTTGCCCAAACACTCACCAAAGACGATGAGAAACTAAAAAGTCTCTTCGACATATGCAAACCATTTGAGGATAGGAAGGGTCCAGTACTTGATAAGTATAACCCGACAAGACCCATCACCTTCTCCACATTTGAGAATGGTGAGTCCTCTTCCTCTAGAACTTACAACGCCAAATCTAGAATTGTGTCACTTGTGTGGGGTTCCAGATCACTTGCAATTTGAGTGCAAAAAGAAACTTAACTAGAAATCCAACACTTTCATAAGGTCAAGAAAAGTGTGCAGAAGTTGACACCTTCTAAAAATGAGAACTCCTCTCATAACTACAAAATTAAAACCAATAAGGAGTCTCATAAATGGAATAAAGACTCTCTTAGTCTTCCTCTCTTTGAAAAGCTTATAAAAGAAATGTTTAAATCAACTCAAGCTTTTCACAATAAGAGTAATGATAGAAAGAAGAAGAGAAGATTCCATCAAAGGAACTCCCTTACAAATGCTGAACTTACAATGAGAAAAACAAGAGATAAGGGTTTCTATAAGAAGAGGAGGTATAAGTGTCACAAGAGCATGTCTTCTAAGAATTCTAATCATAGGAGCAAATCTAATGAATTCTTAAAGTACTCTTGGCATGATCCTGTCCAAACCTTAAAGTGGATGCCTAGATTAAACTATTTGGCTGTCCATACTAAGGTTAAAATTTTGGACCCTCCTTGGCCTTCTTCAAAACCCACTAAGTGGATCCCCAAGGGTTAATTCCGTTGGTGGGTATCACACTCTTAGGCATGTATCTCACTGTTATATTTTTATGCCTAAATGTGTGATACTTGAGCTTGTTGTGCATATTCGTTCCTTATTATAATATTTTGTAATATGCATGATTACGCTCTCACCTTGCTTCATGATATGTGTTTTGCTAATTGTAAAATACTCTGCCTCATATAACATGTAGCTTTACTTGCTTCTCAGATATTTCTGTGTTTCTATCATATCCTTTTGATTTATTTGATAAGTGTTTCAAACCTAGGATTTACACCGCATTGATTTATTTGAAGACAGAACCAGATCGACCAGGATGATTATAGACTCTATTTCACTTATGGTTAGCTCATGGGATGGTGATTCTTCCTGCTTTCAGAGGTATCTCAATGACTGATATATTGGTAGGGTGGTCGGAGGTCACTAGATCGTCTCCACATACAGTGCGTGACGGAGGGTGAGGGAGTTGTTGGAGTCTTGGATGTATGTTCTTGGTTATCATTGGTGTTGCCTTGTTTCTAACTGTTTTTATGTTACACTTTGTTTATGCTTTAGGTTTTTGGTGCTCATCTTGCGCCCCTCTTACCCTCTATGTATTTGTATTGTTTTGGCTTTCTTAATAAATTGCTCGTTATCTATCAAAAAAAAATATATATATAGATATATATATATATATATATATGTGTGTGTGTGTGTGTGTTTGTATGCATAATTAGATCTTATATGCTTCTTCATGACTTGCCTATAGTAAGATCTTGTTGCATGATTATTGAAGCATGTTTTTCCATGATTATCTATCACAATATTTTCCTTGGAAAAACCTCATTACATGTGTTCTAATAGAGTATCCTCTATTCTAGGACATATGTTGTTTTGACATAGCTTATTAGTATAAATACATATCTTTTGCTTGTGTCATCTTGTTTGGATTGTGTTTAGTTGTAATTTTCTGTACACCTATCTAGACAACATCCATCATGCGTTGTTCTACATATCATGCCTTTTGAGTATCATCTTGCATGTGTAGTTCATTGCTGATTGGGGTGGATTCTCCTTATCCCAATCTCCTCCTAGTGAATCCCTGTGGGGGAATTCACTTGGTTGCCATCATTTTCATAGACATGTTCCTTTTGTTTGTGACTATGGTGCCTTGAATTAATTGGGTATGCATACTTCATACAGGATTAGTTCTTTGTGCTTCATGGTTATTATGCCATGCTTTATAAGATAATCTGTTTTGTATAATTCATGTTGCTCATCAGTGTTTTCCTATGATCCTAGTGTAATATCTTTTAGGAAAACTTATTCATGCATGATTTGTGCTTCTTCCTTCTTAGTCTTTTGACTTTTGTCATAATGACTAAGTTGTGTTGATGCATCTTGTATAGACTCATTTGTATTCATATTTGAAAATCTTCCTTTATGATGTCTATACATTGGGGAATAGCTGACATGCATATGTGTTTTCTGATGCACCTTTTATAGTCATATGATTTATATCAGTTCGAGCTTGTGTGATATTCTATTCCTTTATTTTAAAAATAATTTTGAATATTCACATTGTGGAAGCACATACTTTTGCATGTCAATACTCACATCCCCTCTATTGAGATTTAGACTCTTGTGCTTGTAAGTAATTATCTTATATTAGTGTCATCGTCACTTTTGTATCATCTTGGGTTGTACTGTGATTAAGAATATAGACTCTTGTGTGCTTTGGTAGTTACACTCTGACTTGTAGTTCTATTTCTCAAATGGTACACCCTGGTTGGTATTACTTGCTTAGATCAATCTTATGCTTTAAAATAACATCTATGTATTGATCTATGTGTGAGTTGAGAGATTTTGGTTGTACTTTTGGGTTAGGAATTATTTGGTTGTTTGTCTTCTTATTAGTACCTCCTTCACATATGTAGACTTTATATGATCCTTATCCAGTTATATCTGCTATTATGGTCTACGTATGTTAGTCTCTCTAGAAAATTCTATAACAATGAGTTTATTGACATATCTCCGCTTGAGACTTTCCCTTATCTGTGTAGATTTGATTATATTCATCTAGTTTAATCATATCAACGCATTCCTTAGGATGGACCTATGACCATTGAAAATCTTTATGGGAACCTTAGGCATTATGGACCTGTGAACAACTCATCCTTTCGGGGTGCATCCTAAGACATTGTAGACTTTGTTCATGTTTATTGCATATCCCTATAATATCGTCTACATATGTATTGCATTGATCATTTATGATTTTTCTATCAATACATATTAAATGATCTATGCATGTGATTTTATTTTATGGCTTGTGTGTATCATGTGTTTAATTCCGTTTATCTATTGTGATTCACACAAATGCACATACTTTGCATTTTTGGCCTTAAATTAAATCCCACTACCCCCATTGGGATTAAGGACTTTAGGGCACCTAATGGGGTTATTGGCAAACCACCTTGCATAATTCATATTTTTGTGGCTTGCTTATTATACACCATGTCTTTATTGAATATTTATTGGTGTATGTCCCAAGGTAAATTTGAAGATGACTTGTATCCCTCTGTTTCATGGATCCATCTTCTACACCTCATCTTATGTGATCCTACAAGTTCTTTGTAGTGTATTACATAAGTTTGTATTTTTAAGCATGATTTGAGTTCACTTCATTGAGAGGGCGTGCACCAAGATCTCTTGGTTTGAGGTCACCTCAATGGCTTGGAGTGCATCAAGCTTGAAAAATACAATTGTGATTGTATTTTGGTAGTAGTCTCATTTGATTAAGATGGAGCCAATGTTGTTAAGCTATTTCCTAGGGTTTGAGCCAAGCTTTATGCTTGTTGTCGCCTTTTGGGGTTAGAGTCAAACAGCAAGTTGTAGTCGTTCCACGGATTAGAGCCAACATTTGTGTTGTTGTCGTCTCATGGGATTTGAGCCAACTTTGCTGGTTGTTGTCGGCTCATATGATTAGTTTCTCAATTTTGGTTTCTCATCTTTTTTCCAATGGATTCTACCAAAATTGCAGTCACAACAATTGATTTCCCTTCAAATTTGTTTTCTCTTTGTCTATTTCTGACAAAAAGGGGGAGAATGAGTTGGGAGATCTAGGTACTTCTTCCTTTGCACATATTTTTCTTGCAGGTATTTTCTTATTGTTAAACACCATTTGCTCTAAAAGCTCAACCTGTTAAAGAAGGGCACAACATATTTTGCTTGCAGGTATCAAATGGTTCAACACCCTCCCACACGTGCGGGCTCCGCACGGGAACAGCACATCCGTGGGAGAATCACCAAGGCAAACACAAAATACACCCCTGGGATTCGTTCACTTGACCTCCCGCTCTGATACCATGTTAAACATCGTTTGCTCTAAAAGCTCAAGCTGTTAGAGAAGGGCACAACAATGTATATCAAATGGTTCAACACTTGTCTTTTTGCAGGTATGTCCAAGTAGAGCTGGCAATCAGGAGGGGTCGGGTCGGGTTGACATAGGGTATCAACGGGTTGACCCGAACCCACCCGTTTAATAAACGGGTTGAGAATAATCAACCCACACCCAACCCACCCTAACCCCTCTTACCCGTCCAATTTTTTTTTTTTTTTTAATAATTCCTCCTAGACTTAAATGTCACTTTTTTTAGTACAAACCTAGGGTTCTAACATCTCATACATTTACTTATAAAATAACAATATTATGCTTAGTTTTGAACTAAATTTTAAGTTGAATGCAAAAGAGATTAAAACATTTCATCAACATTGCTTTTATATAGGGGTTCTTTAGTTTATGTACAATAAATATAGTATATAAGCTTTTATGTATATAAACTTTTGTATATAGCTCTAACCCGACGGGTCAAACGGGTTAACCCAACCCACGGGTTGAAAAGATGAACCCAAGCCTGCTAAATCGCTGGCGGGTTGGCGGGTCGGATCAGAAATTGCCACCTCTACGTCCAAGTATGGGGGAGCACTGCAAAATCTGAGGGGGAGCACAGATTTAGTGTTATTTTCCTTTTCGGTCTTTGCCTTATGTAATTGAGCTATAATTGTAATTTTATATTTGTAATCTGAATTCATAGGTGTCTAGTTGTGTGTGTACCTAGAATAGGTGTTTTTGTCACAAATTGACAAAGGGGGAGAATGTTAATGTCTTAGGTATCCCCTAGAAATTCCTATTGTTTGTCTATTGAGACTATGTCCTTGAATGTCTGTAATTGCCCACATTGAAGATGAAGACTTGCAGAATCAAGGAAGACCAAAGCTTCATCACGCATCTATCTGACGAGGTCCCCTATTCAAAGGTATACTACACACATGCACTAGACAGTCCCTAGGAACTCATTCATTCATAGTAAATTCATATGATTGTTTCAAGGGATTTTAGTGAGCTTTTTGCTCGTCAAGAGGCACACCACGGTCCTTGGTCATCTAGACTCTGTCTGGACAACCAAAGACTGCCCATGAATGGTCGATACCATTCGTGGATAGTCCTTCCAGACACCGAGCCTTAAATAATTAAATTTTGGCTTTTCCCAAAGATCCGGATGACTTCCCAATTGGGCTAGTCACCTGGTAAGGTTCCCGGGTAGATCCATGATCAATCGGACCATGTGCGGTTGCAAATCGGTAGACCAAGAGTGGTCTGTGCAATCTGCACCTGCCAGGTCGATCGGCCAAGTTTCCCAGTCAACCGGCCAGGGCAACCGACTGATTCCCGATCAGTCAGTTCCCCATCCGGCCTCACAAAGTCAATATTCTGACTATGTGACTCTGTAAGGGTCCAGTTGACCGGCCAAGTTGCCCGGTCGACTGGCCACCTACAAACAAGCCGAATCACTTTTCCAACAGTCATAAATATAGCCGTTGGGGGTGATCCGGTCGACCGGCCACTGTGTTGAATTTTTGTCTATAAATTAGATCCGAGATTCATTCACAAGTGTGGCTTAGGAATAAAAAGTAAGATCTTTTAAAGACCCAAAAGAGCCATTGAGAGTTCCTCTAGTCCTGGTATACATTCTTGGAGTATTCCACTCCTCACTTAGACTAGAGAATCTCACTCTCCTCTTCTTCCCATGTTTCATGGATTTTGACATCTCATGTCAAATCTTTTGAAGAAGGATTGAGTAAAGACCTTACCCATTAGTGTGTAGACTCATAGTAAGATCATTACACTCACACGCCAAGGGTAGTAAGGCCCTCGTCTCCAACTGAGCTTATAGTCACATCAGCAAATCAGAAAAGATGATCGAGGAGCGTGAAGCAAGAAGGCGGGACTTCACGCTCACTCAACGAATGGGCTTCAAATAGGTATATTCCTTAGAAGTAGTTCCTTATTGTTTTTAACATGTTTAAAAATTGTATTGGTTTAAGGTCGCCAGTAAAAACTTATGTTTGTAGGCGTGCTTGTAAACCTTCAGCAAGGTTCTAAGAGCCCTGTAATTCCTAGTCTTGTGTTTTGAGGTAGCAAGAATAACCTCGAGAGGGTTAAGGAGAACCTATAAATCCTCTACGGTTTTGCGGGTGGCCCATATTTTGCAAAACCCCATAGTGAAAATTCTTGAGAACCACGAGGGTTGCTCAAGGGCGTGGATGTAGGTCAAGGGACCAAACCACGATAAATCTCTTGTGTTGAATGGTTTGCTTGTGTATTTACATTTCATATCTAATGTGCATTTCCATTATTCACTTGAGAGCTATTGTTTATTTTATACTCTGATTTCTATCCAAGCAATAGCATAATTGAATAGGTAATTCTAAATGGCCAATACTTTCCTCTTCTCTTGGGGGGGGGGGGGGGGGGGGGGGGGGGGGGGGGGGGGGGGGGGGGGGGGGGGGGGGGGGGGGGGGGG
>JAUPMG010085528.1:0-12718 GCA_031762675.1 Pachysandra terminalis | reverse complement strand
CAAAGGAAATCCCTTCGCAATTTCTCAATCCTTTTGCTAACCAAGACTGGCTTCCTAAACAAAGACATATAATACGTAGGGATGTTTCCTAAAGAAGCCCGGATCAAAGTGATGCGACCCCCCAACGATAAATAGTTCCTTTTCCAAGTGGCCAACCTCTTCTCCGTCTTATTAATCACCGGATTCCAAAACTGAGCACCCTTATGTTTCCCATTCACAGAAAGACCCAAATATTTCATAGGCCACCCCTCGTGCTACAACCCAAAAACCTAGCTCCCTCCTGACTAAAGTCCTCATCCACATTGATACCAATTAAACTGCTCTTTTCCAAGTTAAGTATGAGCCCAGACATCATCTTAAAAATTCTAAGAATACATTTGGTCCAAAAAAGATTCTCTTTTGAAGCTTCCAAGAAGATGAAGGTGTCCTCGGTGAATTGCAGATGAGACACCTCAACCTTATTCGTACCAACCTTAAAACCATGAATTTTACCGATGACCCCAGCCCTGTTAAAAAGACGACTCAATACATCACTGACCAGGGTAAAAAGGAAAGGGGACAAAGGGTCCCCCTGTCTAAACCCCCTTAGATGAGGGAATAAGAGCGGAAATCCCTCCATTGAGGCAAACCGAAAACCGCACATCATTAACACAATCTCTCACTCATCTACACCATTTATCGGAAAACCCTTTCCATCTAAGCACAGACTCCAAAAACCCCCATTCCACCTATCATAGGCTTTTTCTAGGTCCAACTTCAGAACCAATCCAGATTTCTTCAATCTATTGACTTCCTCAACACATTCATTTGCAATTAAAATGCTGACCATAATTTGTCTTCCATGAATAAAGGCGCTTTGATTCTTGGACACTATACCAACCACCAATTTCATCTTATTAGCCAAGACTTTAGTTATGATCTTATACACAATGGTAACAAGACTAATAGGCCTGAAATCTTTTATCTTCAATGCACCTTTGGTCATAGGAATGAGGACCAGAAACGTAGCATTAGTAGCTTTGTTAATGATCCCATTGGAATGAAACTCTTTGAAAACTTTCATCAAATCATCTTTAATGATATCCCAACAATCTTGATAGAAGGCCATATTGAACCCATCCGGGCCAGGAGCCTTGTTCGGATCCATTTCCCAAACCGCTTTCTTTTCTTCCTCTTCTCCAAAATCTTTATCCATGTCTTCCATCAAACTTCCATCTACACCCCCCCCCCCCCATCCCCCAAATTACTCACATCAAACAAGAATTTATGTGCAGATTGATAAAGGGAGTGGAAATAATCTGCACTCTTTCTCAATTTCCTTGTGGTCCTCTGTAACATAACCCTCCCTTTCCAGCATCACAATGCGGTTTTTGTTGCTTCTAAAATTAGCCATTTTGTGAAAAAACTTGGTATTCCCATCTCCATCCTTAACCCAAAGTATTTTTGATTTCTGTCTCCAACTCACCTCTTCCTTCTTCAACTTACAATATTCTCTTGTAAGTTCGACCAAGTGAACCTACCCCCAATGAGTGGATAATCAACCAAATCACATTCATTGATAAAATTAGCAAACCCCCTCATACTCTTAGTGATTTGGCTCCTGCCGGACTTTTCTTGGGAAAATCTAATAACATTAAAACCCCCAAAAAAGGCACCACGGGACATCCACTGAATCATGTAACCTTCTATGATCCTCCCAAAACTTAGGGCAATCTCTAGGCTTATTAGGACCATATACACCCACCTGAACCCACTCAAATCCATCACTCACTCTGAAATTTAACAGCAATGTAATATCTACCTATCCAACTCTCAATTTTCTTCACACAATCTTTATCCCAAACCATACAAATCCCATCAGATCTACCAATAGAAGGAAGCCACTCCCAATATTTGCTTCTAACGCCTCCCATTTGCCTAATAATTCTCCTTGAAATAACTTCCTTCTTAGTTTCCTGGATAACTAAGATATCAGCCCCAATTCTTCTCGACACTTCTTTAATCGCTCTTCTTTTATCCCCACTTCCCAGACCTCTCATATTCCAACTATTGAACTTCATTGATGACCCAATTCCATCACTCCTACAATCTGGTCTCTATTTTTCTCTCTATGATACTTAATACTCCATTGAGGATTTCCCAATTCTTCACTCCCCTCTCACTCACTGGATTGTCACCCTCGATTATCTCTCTAAACTCATTCACTGCTTCTGAAAGAGGGATATGTTCCCCATTTCGGCGTCTGACTTCAATATTTAGCTCAGAAGTCAACTCTAAGACCCCATCCCATTCTGAAATCTGTCCCAACTGACCCTTATCAGGTTCTGATCCACTCACCCCCTCTTCCTCCTCCGACCCAATCTGAGAAACATCACTTCAGACCCCATATTCTCAAGCTTAGAAAATGGCTGGTGAAACGAGGACATTAAGGTCTCTGATCAGTCCATCACGCCTGCAAAAATTGTTAGAACTCACAGGTTGGAAATCAATCATATTACTAAATTTAGAATTCCACTTACCTGGGCCAATCTGATCGCCCATATCCTCAGAGTTAGAGGTGGACCCCAAGACCTGACAAGGAATGATAGGAAGGAGAGCTGCAGGTCACGATTCACTAATAGGAAGGGGAGCGATCTGTTCTACCCCACATTCAGACTTACCGCTGCATTCAGAATCAGAAAAGCCCTTCATAGCTAAATCTCCTACAGGTGAACCTCCCTCATCAAGACCACAAACGGAATCCATCCTCAATGTCTCCGGAGCACGCTTGAACTCATTGGATAAGTCAAAAGGCCTCATCTGTGAACACAACATGCCATTTCCTGGGTTACCAGAAATATACGGCCCATCTGGAGAAGGTGAAGGAGAAGAGTTCAGATAGGGAACCAGTGGAGATATATCATTTTTGCAATCCAAGGATGTACTGGTCTTAAGAGAAGAACCATACAAGACCAGATCTGTCTCTCCCGAGATGACCCCCTCAGGAACTAAAGGGAACCCGTATGTGTTTCTAACGGCAGGGATTCAATATCTGCTGTACCATTCAAGCAAAAAAGATCTTCATCAGAGACCAGACCAGTTTTTAACTTGCTAACATCGTAATCTCCTTGTGGTTTGCGCAACACTTGAAGAAGGTCCTCTGCCCCACCCACACCGATCTCAATGAACCTAGAATCATTCGGCACAAGACGCATGAACTCAAAGCAATTATACTCCTTACTTGCAACAGCAGACTTGCCCTCAGAGATCGACCGAGCATGGCCTGTTCCAATTGCACAATCCCGACCCATATCGCCTTGCCAAGGATCAGCACCGGAAGATGAACCAGAAGGAGGAATGCAAACGACTGAGGGAAACGAACCCAATACGGATGTGACTCGTGAACAGGAGTCCACAGTCTGTAGGCCATTCCCAACTTCCAACGGCACCACCGAGGAGTTCCCTCTGAGTTTTTGAATGGCTTTATTTACTTCCTTTTCGACCAACGCACTCACTTGTTCCGAAATCATCTCCACCATTTCTATGCTCTGCGCAAACATCCGATCTCCACTCCTATTTCTCGGAGAACTAGATAGTCTTCTGGACGTGCATCTCCCTTTAGCTCGTGAAATAGTCTTATGTTAAGGCTTCTAGATATGGGCCTGGAACGAGCCCACGACTCGTCTCTTGCATCATCACTTAGAGCCCGTAAAACAGACCGCGTCTAGGCCCTACATCCACTCGAGCCTGACGGGTTACCACGAACCATCAAAACTGGGCTCAAAACTCCACCGGACCCAGCGGCTGACAAGGACAACCCACTGGGGTCAAGATGTGCATGCAACGAAGGAGGGAAGTTCAAACTTGAATCTGATATTCCCCCGACAACTTCCTTCCTCAAGGGCCCACCTGCAGCACTTGTGCCCCCCAAAGTCCGTACCTTCACTTTTAGTCAACCACCCTTTAACGGCACGTGCCCAAGTCTGATGCTGAGTCACCAAAGAGTTGTCGTCTTCAACCTCCGGATGCCCCAACCCTACGAGAAAACTAGAACTCACCGGACAACTCGAAGGGAAGGAGACGTAAACTTCGTAGCAGTAAGAACCATCCCAGAGTGCCCACATCCTAGGGATTTTTTAACTCCACTTTCCCTAACCCATCTTCCATCACTTCACAGCCACCAATGTCTGTAAGACCTCCACAGCAATCTCCGATCAACTTGAAGGTCTGCAACGCCATGAGGTGAATCGGTACTCCCTCCACAATAAACCAAACCCCAAAACGATCGGAGGGACCAACATTAATGCAATTCCCAAGAAACCACCTTCCCACCTGCACCTCCAAATTATTTCCTACTGAAATAGCTTTATGTTGGGCGAGAGTCCTGGCCTCTTGTTCAGAATTTTTTTTTTAGCAAAAATACTGCTTTGTTGGGTAGAAAACGGAACCTTGGAGGGACCAACAGATCCGAGAGAATGAGCTGCACCTTATCCCATTCGGAAAACGGAACCTTGGAGATAAGTGAAATTGCCACAACCCAATGAGTGGAGGAAGGACACGCAGCAACCACTGGAGACCACCCAAAGTTAGAAATACCTCCAAAAGTAACATTCATATCTAATAACTCTTTGAATCCGGCAACTATGCCCTCTTCCCCCCTCATAGTCTCTGAGCCTCCAGGTTGTACAAAACGATTCGTATGAAAAACCGCATTGATCGATTCACCAATGTATTCCCATCCTGAAGCAAAGTTGTTCTTGGGTAGAAACTTCCTATGTTTGGATTCGTTGACGATGAAGGTGATTTTGATGGCTGAACCCCTTCTATTCTTCAAACATTCCATCATCAAAACCTTGCCGGAAACCTTGGATGACCCCAAGAATCCAGCTTCTCCACCTCTGATACCTAATCTTTCCACCTTCCGAGTTATCCATTCGACCTCTTCTCCTTGCAAGATTAACCAGTTCGAAAGAACTCCACATCCTTTTTTGTTGTTATTCCAATAACCCTTGAAATAATGGTCTTACCATCAATGGAGCATGATTTACAAGAAGCTCCGTTCAATCCATTCACTCCGTTCCCTCTGTTCATCGCCGCTAGATCTTCGCTCTCTTACTATTCTTTAACCCAAACAGAGGAGACGAAGAGGCCGTTTGGTATCTGCACATCTATTAGCTTTTTTCCTTTACTAAATAAATTCATATTGCATATATCAAGGCTAACATGGCTAAATTAAATATCATCATCATGGAACAGAGAGACATACAAGGGAAATAAAAATAGAAGTCAAAGAATGTTATAAAACATAAAAGGTCCAGTATAACTAAACATCAAGTCCATGTACATGGATACATCACATCCACAAGGAGTACTCAGTTGGCTTATAGTCATCTTCATCACTCTCACCACTAGTTTGGGTGAGTAATAGACCATTGATCTTTTCTAATGTTCCTTTTATATTTTTTGTAACTTTTTAAATTTATATATGTTTTATTTTTCAATTAAAAACAGATTGTATAATTTACTAATTGGCGAATTAGATAGAATAATTGGTCAAATTAATTAACTTTTTATCACTAAATTTTTTAAGTAGGTTTACATTTGTTATTCGTAGCATATTAATTTTTTATACTTATATTTGTTATATGTATTTATTTTTATAATAAATTAAATATTAATTTTATGTCAACATGTGTGAAATTCCACCTACATGGCTTAAATTCAAAATTTTGTCACTACCCATGCCGCCGAAATTTAGAACACTTGGAGCGAATGGTGAAGTGTCAGACTGGGTCTTACACGAAATCTTATTTCTCAATAATTTCTTGTGAGGGATTTAAAGAGAAAATGATGGCATTGTTCCATGCGATTGAAAAATGACACATGAGGGAATGTGTATACATTGAGAATTGTTAGGAACTTCAGAAGGTGGAATGGACTTTAAGTGAACATAGGTGGTTGTGGTCTAATTCAAGAAATTGTGGCAAAAGAAAGGGTAGAGGGGTGGACAGGAGTTTAGAATGAAAAAGAAAAAAATCATTTCTTGTAATGTATGGGGTCCGGATGCAGTTGAGAGGTGCCTCTATCCAAGCAGCATTTGAAGAACTGACATTGGACCATTTTTTTTTTTCAAGAAACCTAGATAGAAGAGATGGATTGGGGAATTTTTGGAAGCTAGTGGCAGCTAGGGATATAGATTGGGTGGTGCAATCAACGGTAGCGATTGAGATAGTAGCGGGGTGGAGGAAAGGGGTTTTCAGAAGTTGCATTGTTGGGTGGGTGAATTTTTTGTTCACTGTTGGTCAAAGATTTGGAACGTCAGGAGAATTGAGTAATTTTGGGTGTATGTTGACGAAAATATAGAAGCCACCTCTTCTCATTGGAATGAGTTAAATGAAGTAAGAATATGTTGGCCTGTCCCGTGGTGTATTGGAGGTCACTTTAATGCTACTAGATTTTATTCTAAAAAGATCTGGTTGCCCCCATTCTTCAGCCTACGTGAGGAACTTTCTCGGATTTCATAAATAAGAATCAATTGGTTGATGTTTCTTTGGTTGGGGCAAAGTTTACAGGGTTATGTAATCAGGTGAGACCAACATTGTCTAGGCTTGATAGATTTCTGCCATCATCTTGATGCGTAAACTGATTCTCTTCGGTACATGATTCAGCTCTTCCAGGACCATTCTTGGAACATCTTCCTATTGCACTTGAGTGTAGAGATGATTTCAGGAGGGCAGCCTCACTTTGGTTCGAGAATATGTGGTTCGAAGACGCAACCTTTTTGTCTAAGATGGAGGAATGGTGGATAACTTTTTAGTTTTGGGATCCCCTAGTTTTGTGGTTTGTAGTAAGTTGAAAGGGCAGATCAAGAGATGAAACATATTATCCTTTTGAAGAGTGGAGGAACAAATAATTAAGTTTTGGGATGTATATAAGAGTAGGCTGGAACTTCATTTAGAAGACCACTTTTTTTTATCAGCTCGAGTTAATAGTTTCACTTCTGTCCCTCCTCCAACCACTGAAGTTTGGGGATGGCCTTAACTTAAGGAGGTGGATTTGGGGGAGGAGGGGAGCCTTCATTATAAAATCTTTCTTGCTTTCTCTTCTCCCCAGGTTGGACAAATTTGAGCCTAGTCGGATGATTTGTGATTTCCTTGCAGCTTCTAAGGTGTGTTTTTTTGGACAACCTCATTAGACAAAAATCTGGACAATAGATCATTCAATCTCAACCTCGCTTTGCCGTGCAAAGGCTGAACCATTTGATCCTCTCATGAGGCTTTGTGAGGTGACTTACGCGGCGTGATATTGATGTTTTTTCTAGAGAAGTTTGATGTCAGTTGGGTGATCCCTAGGAGTCTTTTTAGCTTGTTATCTTATTGGGGGTGAAGGAGAGATAGACTGCTGGGGAATTTATTGTACTTTGTCCCCATGTAGTGTATTGGACAAGTTTGAAGGATTTTTTATGATTGTAGCTTGGTTGCAGTAAAACACATGGCTTTATCAACACATCTTCATTGGGCAACAGCTTTACTAGAATTTTCCATTGTTTCCTTCTCCACTTTTAAAGATTGATTGGGGGACCCTATAGGTCATATATATTGTTTTGGTCCGGGCTGTAAATGTTTTTTCTTGCTAGGCTATTCTATATCTTCTGTGTAAGCACACAGCCCCTCTTTCCACTTTAATACAAACATAACACTTCATTGATCAAAAAGCAAAAAATAAACCCTTTCTAGAACACCCGTTAAGCTTTATATATCCTTAGTGCAGCCTCAAGTTGTGCAATTCTTGGAGCATGCATAAATTAGCTCACATGGTTGTTATTTGTTACAATGTTTCAAGGATCGGAAGACCGATCCGGTCCGTACCAGGATCGGCCAGGACCGGTTCGCTCCCAAGCCATGATACAATAGTTGTATCGTAAGGCTTTGGATCAGACCAATCCAACTGATACCGGTGCGGACTGGCCGGTACAACTGATCCAATGTTTTTTTTTTTTTTTTTTTTAATTTATAAATTGAATGGTCCAGACAGGTGTCGATCTGGATCAGTCCGGTACTGATAGGTCCGGACTGGTACCGACGGTCCGCCGATCCATTTTTTATTTTTTTTTTCAAAACTGGGCTATCTATTTTGTACCAGATCCGGACTGGCCGGTCTCGCCGGTCCGGATCGGGATCGGTTGGGACCGGTCTGATCCCCGATCCCGAGACTTTAAACCTTGTGTTAAAACACCTAGGTCAAGGTTGGTGATAGACTTGCCTATACCCTAGGCAAGGCGATTACGCGAGCAGCTAGGTGACGAGTTTTGGAACAATCCGTCTTACATGATTCATTTTACAGCAAGTGGAACAACAAATGAAACATTTTCCTAAAAAAATGATCAATGTGCCATGTTTTCTATAAACATAGCCTAATGCAATGATCAACAAGCATATTGAATGCGAGGAAGTTAAAATGAAATGACTTCCAATTAGAATTCAGGCAAAGGAATTATGCAAACCTGATTTGATGGGTAAATCATGCAGCAACCAGCAAGTAAGGTTTCTTGCATGCCTTTATAGGAATAAATGCCATTTTAGTGCTTACAAGTCAAAGGGATATACTTATTAATCACAATGCATCATATTAGATGCATCATTAAAAGCATGAATTAAACAATAAAATAAAAAATACATTATCATAATATCAAAAAATAACATGAGAGATTGAAATTAGAAAAAGGAAAATACAAGGTTCATTTACTTGTAAAAAAATGAAAAAAAAGTCAACAATAGATAGTCAATAATAGAGTCGGTTAGGTATGTACTCAGCTACTGTTCTAATTGAATGAAGCTTTTATGGGTTTTTATACGATGTACACAAAATGGTTAAATTAATTGTTCTTAAAAATAAGTTGTAATTTCTTACTAATAACTTAATATGTTACTACTTTATACTATAAGCTATAATTTTAATAACTACGATAAGAAAAGTTCCCAAAGAATTTAATTAATTAGGCTAGGTGGTGGCCTGGCCCTAAATCACGCCTAGGCAGTCGCCTGGTTGCCTAGGAGGTCACCTAGACAATACTGACCTACTTTATACGATAAGGTATCATTTTAATAACTACGATAAAAAGTTCCAAAAGAATGTAATTAATTAGACAAGGTGGTGACCTGACCCTAAATCACGCCTAGGAGGTCGCCTGGTTGCCTAGGCGATCCCCTAGATGATGCTGACCTAGGTGACCATCACCTAGGTCCTCAAAAAATGCCTAGTTGCTAACACTAGTGGCTCATAATACTTGCTACATACGCATTATCAGGTCTAACATCTTCTCAATCAACTTCTGATATTTGCCTACATTAACTAAGAGCTCACGATCATTGTCTTTTGAGTCTGTGGTTCTGTTCAATAAGTGTGTTAGTTGATCTGGTTCCTAATTTTCTAGCATCCTTGAAATCCAACACATATTTCCTATATAAAATGAAGATGCCTTTTTTACTACTTGAATTCCTAGAAAGTACTTTACAGAAAATGGATATTTAATCTTGAATTATCTGCTAGATAATCTTTTAGCTTTTGAATTGTGGTTGAACTGCTACCTGCAACTACAATGCCATCCGCATACAAAACAAGGGATTTTATGCTGTCTTTTGTATGCTTATGTACCAACTTAGAGTGTTTATATCCAACCTTCTTCTGGACCCACTAAACCTTTCAAACCATTTTCTGGAAGATTGCTCAAGTCCGTTTAGTGCTTTGAGTTTACAGGCTCTTCCTTCTATACTTGGGAACTGTAAACCTGACATCTAGGTTTTATATTTCAATCTCGCTAGGTGGGTTTGGCGAAATTTCAGCGAAATGTCGACGAAATTTCACCGAAATGGCTAAAAAATTTCATCAGTTTGGGAAAAAAATTAGAATTTTGACTTGAAACTTATAGGGGTTTTAAACGAGTGTAAAAGGCTCCTAAAAATTCAAAATATATAAAAAAAAAGGGCATGTATATTCATTCATATACATGTAGGGACTTGGGCAATTACGATTGTATACAGTATATAGGGGAAATATAGAGAAATTATGCTGAATTTTAGTGTGAAATTTTATAGAGGGCTAAATAAGAGATAATGACTCTAAATAAGAGATAATAACATGGAAATAACTCAAAATATGATAATGGATGCATACTGCATATATTTAGGCTAATTTAACTTTTTATTATTAAAATTTTTAATTAGGTTTACATTCTTTATTCATAGCTTATTGATTTTCTTATAATAATTTATATTTTTAATTAATTTTTCAAACTAAAAAATTAAATAAATAGTACTTGTTGTCAAAAATAAAGTAATGGCACTAACATATATTAATTTCACACGATTTGGATAGGTTTATGAGATTAAAATTGTAAAAATGGGGGTTTGTAGGTGTTTAGGCTTGAACAAGGGTGAAAAATGGAATAGAGAAATGTCGCCGAAATATGGTGACATTTCTTTGGAAATGTTCTTTAATAAGACGAAATTTAGTAAAGCTTGCAAAACACCATTTCGGCGAAATTTCAGCGAATGGAGTGACATTTCGCGAAATGGCAGTGACATGGTGAAAAAAAGGGAAATCATCGATTTCCCTTCATATTTCGTGCCTACATTAGTTTATAGACTCTTCCTTCTATATTTTGGAACTGAAAACCCGACAATGCCATATATAGATTTCTTGTAAATTACTATGAAGAAAGGATATATTTACATCTGATGGAGTCTCCATGACTTGCTGGCTGCAAGAGAAATGATTACTCATTACTCTTATCAAGTTCATTTTGGCATTTGGAGTTATCAATCCTCGTGCATCATTCTTCTCTAGAGCCCTCCTATGTTCTTACATAGCTTAGGATGATGCGAAGCTTATGTAACAATTTGAAAAAAAGGGTATAGAGATAGAGGACAAGAGGGCTACAAAAGAGCTGGAAGACAACAACTAATGAAACAAAATTAAAAGTTGGATACATAGTACATGAACATTGGCACTTGTGAATAACAATGGGAAAATCAAGTTCATTTACTAGATGAGGTGGGTAAACAATAAGATTAGGATTAATTGGATCTTACTTTGAGGAGACTTGATTGGATGGTTCGGCTGCAGCGGTGACTGCTAGTCGTCATAGAGTATACTTTCAGCTCTTCTTTTAAGACAATACCATCCAATTATAGTAGAATTTCAAAAGTTCCAAAACTTGTAAGGGTGTTAAAGCCTACAGCAATTTTTTTTAAGGGTGTTAAATCCTAAAAGAGGAAGAGGAATAAGAAACAATGTAGGAGGAGAAGGTTCACTCTCTTCTACACCAGGTTACCATTCCTGAAGAAAACTGAACCAAAAGGGAAAAAATTGTGGGAAAGAGCTTTTGCAATTGCTGGTATATAAAAACCAGATTAGAAGGGAAAAGGTTTTGCAAAACAAAGGATAAAACTTATGGAAGAGACAGATAGATCATCATGCTTAAAACAACAAATGATATATTTGAATCAGACTTCAAAAACGGGTTTAGACAATCCAATCATCAAACATCTGACACTTCTTGGAACTTATCAATCGTGCTAAAGTGCTCTCTTCATATCCAGGGATTTAAGAACAAAATTTAAACCAGACTAACACATGAAACCAAGCTACTTCTTAAATCACCAATTCCATCGGATTAAAGCAGACTTCAGTTATTTTATTGGAAACTAATCGGACAGATTGAATCCATAGCCACGGATTAGAAAAAAAAGTTGAATCCCATTATGATGTTTCAAATGACCCTGTTTGTACAGCTACTAATATCAGCAATACATTCAGGCGATGACTATCATCATCTCTGCATTTATTTTTTTAATTGATGCAAGAAAACCTTGATATGATTTTCTCCTCTTGAACCAAGTTGAAAACCTGGTTAGGATTTCCAAGGAGAAGAAAAAAAGAGGGGATGAGAATATCATGAAAGTGATACTCATGATCAGTTAATGCAATGTCCGATTTAGAGATTGGGGACACAAAACCAGGGTGTAAATCGATTTTATCTTGGTTTCGGCAACATGGGGGGAAGATTTCAAATTTTTTCGATATTTCCCCCATGTCTCTTGGCATAGGGGAATTTTTCATTTTTAAAAAAAAAATAAAATAAAACAAAATGTTAGTAAATATTAACTATGAAACTGTTTAACTATTCTATGTAAAAAAAGTATGAAAAAATTTGAAATTATGATTTAAAATTGGTATGGTATGTATATTATTTGCTTATTTTCATGACTTTTAGTTGCCAGATGTGCAATGTATGAGGGTATAGCTCAAGTAATTATATTACATTGATTTTTACACAGCTTGCACACCCACAACGAGTAGGAGAACCTCTCTCAAGCAATGTCCCTTGATATGTTAGACATTTGTTTTTGCATTTTTTGTTGTATTTAGACACTACTTAGGGTTGTTTAAAACTTGGGTGAAAATCCCATCAAAAACCTCATATTTCCTCAGATTTCCCCATCATTTCCCCCATATTTCCCTTTCCCCCCTCATGGATATGACATTTGATTTCTACTTTTCTGTATCTTAGTTCGACTTACATTCACTTTTAGTTTGGCTTAAGCATCTTTTATACAGCTTACAGACCCGACAACGTGTAAGTTAGCCCTCCTCAAGTAATGACTTTTAATGTGTAGGCATTTGTTTTTTTTTTTTTTTGATGTATTTGGATGCATTTAGGTCTTAATTAGACATGTTT
>JAUPMG010085507.1:0-12719 GCA_031762675.1 Pachysandra terminalis | reverse complement strand
TATATTTGGTTTTATCTTGACATTATAAGATAGCATCGAATATAGAGTATGGGCTTTGTATTTTCCTATAAAGAGTTTCTATGTGGATGACGTAACATTATTAAGCTCATTAAACTCTTAGAACGATCAAGAATATGCCTACCCCCAACAAAGGCACTCTGAGAACGAGAAATGATATTTGGTAAAATCCTTCTTAATTTGTTTGCCAGAATCTTGGCTATGGTTTTATGAAAATTCCCCACAAGACTCATTGGCCTGAAATCTTTGATGTTGACTGCTATACGTCTTTTTTATGATCCCTGATTTGCATGTCAAAAAGCAGATTTGGTGTTCTTTGTAATCTCAACTGATGCCTGATTTACCCAGGTTATTGACTAATGAGCTGCATTGATTACACAATATTTTATTCTAAAATGCTATGAATCTCTGTCAGGATCCACAAAAAGATGCTAAAATAAAAGTTGAACGACTTTTTTTTTGGCTGACCATATGATCAGATTGTTAGCATCAATACCCAATGTAAAAGTTATGGAAAATCTAAGAGGTTCCCCATTGGTTGAATAAGTTTGGGTCAGTGTCCATATGAACAACTTGTGTAAAGTGACATTTTATACTTCATATAAAACTTTAGTTAGTGATTAAATGGAACAGGCGAACATGACTGTGATAGCCAACCATAGCTGGGTTAAACAAAGTACTTACATGTGATAATCTCAAAAGGAGAGGGTGGGCAATGTCTTCAAGGTGCCGTCTCTGCAAAAAGGAAGAGAAGAATGTTTCACATTTTCTCCTCCACTGTGAGGAGACTAGGAAGATTTGGAATTCCTTCATCAGAAGATTCAACTTAGAGTGGATTATGCATGAAGAGTTCAAGTCAGCGCTGTGTAGTTGGGGTAGGAAGACAAGAAAGAAGGGGAGGAGTAGGAGCTGCATTCTTTGGAATTTATGTCCGGCAACAATTTCATGGTTTGTTTGGTGTGAGAGAAATCAGAGGTTATTTCAGGACCAGGAGAAGGAGACCCAGCAGATTATTGAAAATACATTATCACTTCTCTTCTTCTGGTCTTCTAATTTTACAGAATTTAGGGGGTGCACATATTCTGAGTTTGACTGTAAATGGGGCATGAGATGGGATACACATAGTTAGCTATAGGTTTATTACTGTTTTCTTGGGTATTCTCATCTTGTAACTTCATCTCTTTGTAAATTTTTGGCCTTTGGCCCTCATTAATACCGATACTTTTACTGATAAAAAAAAAGTTTGTATTATTCCACCACTTCTCTATTTCTAATTTAAGGATGGATGAGCCACATGTTTTCAAAACATAGTAGTTGAGGACCCTATAATGGTATTTTGAAGAGAGGGCTATTGGGTATGATCATTGTGGGCCTAGGGAGAGATTTTTGGAACAGGTTTCCAAATTTTTCCTCCCGTTAAAGCAAATAAGAAATATATCTGGTTTACTGCGAATTGGATGGTCATGCACTCTGTCTCATTCTAAGCTAAATCCAAAAAGAAATGATGTACAATCTTGAAAGACGAAGTAGAACTCACCACACAAAACAAGTTCCCGAAAAGCCTAAACAAAGCCAAAGGTAGGCTTATCTTCTCAATTCTTCCTGACAAACATTATTTGATTGAAGTAAAGTTGGCTAAAATTCTTTGTCCAAATTGGATCCCAGCTAATAGGATATTATTTTTTGGCTTACGGTATTGGTACACAGACTGTCGGTTGATATCCTGTTTGAAACTTCAATCTATCAACTAACGTGTTATGATATTTTTATTTCAGTCAAGCAAACTATTGGGATATTTTTTTTAAATATCGTGATGTGTGAAAAGTAGCTCATAATGTTTTGTAAAATAGATTATTAGAGCTGCAATTTCTTTCTCCTTAGTGTTTTAGATATACCAGGATATTGCATATCTGCCTAAAAACCAAGAGGTCGAGCAAAGTATTAAACATATAAAAAAGTGAAAGCAGTAAGAAAATTTTCAGCAATATGCCAAGTTATTGGATATATTGATATGCGTGCCTGGGCAATATACATGATTTTGAATACTGGTCTTTAAATCCTCGATGAAAGTCATTCGTACTAATGTAGCAACGGAACTAGTAGAGATAATAACAAACAAGACAATTATTGAAGTAAAGAACAGGAGAGTGAAGATGAAAGGGTTTGGAAATGGGATTCCTAGGTTGATTCACAGTGAAGTCCTTTAAGCCTTTCACTGATTCTCCCCTCAAGAACTCCAGGATGATTGCATTGACAATTTTGAAATGTTCATATTCCAATCAAAGTGCTCTTTTTCTTTTTGACAGTACTTTTGGAGGAGATGCTTATGGTTGATTACCATACAAATAATTACCAGATAGATGTACTTTTTACCTAAGGAATGACATATTAGTGAATCGTCTTCTTATTTGTTGTTTGTCCACAAGGAGAGGTTGATGCAGTCTCAGCCGCCTTTCCAGGATGTCTTATTTTCTTCTTCTCTAAGATGCAGAACATCGTGAAAATGGGGAACATTGAATTCTTCAGAAAATGAATTGGTTGGTTTGGGGTGCTTGTCTCTGTGGCTTTATGTTGTAACCACATGAAAAATAACGGAACAACCAGGTGTTTCAAAGAACACTTACTTCTGAGACATTGGTTAGGATACTTGGCTCTCACTTGAGAGACCTGGGTTTGAGTCCAGGAAACGGAATTATTTTTCTCCAATTAGTTGGGATAAGGCATTTAGTTGTTGTTGTTTCTTCTAATGAGTACCATGGACTATAGGTGGCAGATCTTCATAATGTACTGTTTGTACGAATAGCTGCATTAGCCCTTCCTTTTCATTGGTGAAATATTTTTTTTTATTTGTGAGAAAAAGAAGTAGGGAGGTTAAGATGATAGCTGAATACTTGTGTTCAATTAACAAATTGTTCTCTTCTTGTGACTAGCTTCAAAATTCTAAAGTTACTTGTCATTCCTATATTCATGGATTTTTATGCTTTTCTCTGTCTTGCTTGTTCAATTTCAAATCTGTTTCTATTTAGTCTCAATTTATCATCTTCAATCTTCTGCAGTTTGGGTCAAGTTCGTTTGGGGTATCAGCTCATTATACTCGATGTTTGTCAACAAAATCTCATGGCCGTATTGCAGGCAGAATTGGAAGGTGCATTAACATGATTTTACTTTATCAGTGTTTCTAATTTGCTTGCTTATTGTTATGTTGTACAAAAATATTATTGACATTCATTATCACATAAATTTTGGTTATCTCAGATGAAATCCATGTACATATGTTAGGCACACACTCTTCACGCTTGCATGCATACATGAGGTTGTGTGTATTGGGTCATGTGCTTTGTATTGGGTTAGGGAAGAGAGGTGTTGGTCAGAACTTCTATATGTGGGGGTGGGAGGGTTAGTTTAGCCAGCTAGAAGTTTTCTTCGTTATTGTATTGAGATTTTGTACATGTATATTATATTGTAGTTGGAAATTTATGATCTTAGAGTCTTTGTTTGGGATTGAGGACTACATGCCTCGTAAAATAGGAGAAACAAGTGCATTGTGTAAATATGGTTCCCCGGATTTGTATTGCATTTATAGCTTTTGGAGAGATGATGTATTTATTGACAGATCTTCAATGTATTGCAGCTTTATCTGGATTCTGGAGTTGTTTTTGAAACGATTCTTTTCAGTTTCCTACCAAAATGGAATTAAACTTGATGTACATAATCCTAAATCTTTTCAGTGTTTTTGTTCACTGTAAAACCAAAATATTTTAGTTTCCTATCTAACCTAGGATCTAGTTTGTTGATCTTATATGTCTTATTCAAATATGTCTAATCCATATAAAATGCATTTCATGGGTTCTTTCTTAGGTACCTTACCACATCTTTATTATTTTGTGGCATTTTATTATGGTAAAAACGTTAATTCTTTGGTTTGGCAATTCACAAGAGAGGGGCGACTATTAAAATTTTCTGAGCTACTTTTCCTTCTTTATCTTCTCCAACTTCATGAAATTGCATATTTGCACTAGAGTCATCTTGATTCTGCCCCTCCCTCTCCTTTGCTGCCGATGTGACTGGGATGATGTCATCTTTCTGCATAAGTAGTAGCCTGCCAACAAAGCATGATAATCCTGCACCTGAACAAGCATGGATGCCTGGGATCCAGCCCCATCTGAGAGGAACCAAAAATACAAAAATAAAAGAAAAAGAAGATAAAGAAACCCTAGCTCCTAACAGATTAGCAAACTTAGCTGATACGTCATGACTTGCCTCTTTAATTTGGGTGTGAAGTGCATGAAATATGATATCACATTTCTGTAATTCCCCCACATTCACAATTTTTCAGCTTCTCTTTTAAGTTTTAACTTAAATTTGACTTCCAAGATGCCATCTTATCTAGATGATAAAGTCTCTGTGCGCTGTTCATGACTTCTGGGGATCGACCCGCCTTCACAACAGGTTGTGAGTAGGTTACTGAACCATGTCTCCTGCTTTCCTGCAAAAGGCACTCTGAGGGGCACAAGAAAACCCTTAATTTGATTTTGACAGAGATGCTTAACTTACTCGAGGTCGTCTTTTTGCAGATACATTCTATTATCTGTTCACCTGATTCTGAAATGGTCAAACTTGGATTTTTCTCCATATTCTGTACAATACTCGCTTTTGTTCGAGTTTTACACTGTACACATTGATTATTGTTGATCAATTTCAGACCTGCCTACTGTTGTTTAGGGTTGTTTTAGATCTTGTTTGGTAATGATTTATGAAAAAACAATTTGGAACTGATAATTGATTCTGAATGATTGCGGGTTTCCAGTAATCAATATGGTCACCAATAAAGAAGCTACCATAAGCGTTTACTTGTTGAGAGAGGGGAATAAAACATCATGGAACGTCACATTCAAAAGAGAATCCTTCGAGTGGAAAGTTGAGGTGATAGAGGCCTTATCACATCTATTGCATTCTCAAGTCTCAATAGAAGGAGAGGACTGTCAGGACTGCCTTCAATGGATTTGGGAAAGAAAAGGGACATTTACTGTTAAATCATATGTTAGAGCTTTTTTGGGAGGGGATACTAATTATTTTACTGCAACTTCAATTTAGAAGTCATGTGCCCCAAATAAGGTGGTTTCTTTGTGTAGATGGTGATTGTGGACAAAATTCTCGCGATAGATCATCTTATCAACTGAATTGGACAATCAATCCCTGACAGATGTGCAATTTGTTGGGAAGAATTGAAGATGGCTAATCACCATCTTATTCATTGCCCTTTCATCTCAGATTTCGTCTTATCAAAGTTTGGTG
The DNA here is from genome assembly GCA_031762675.1 of Pachysandra terminalis. Taxonomy (NCBI): domain Eukaryota; kingdom Viridiplantae; phylum Streptophyta; class Magnoliopsida; order Buxales; family Buxaceae; genus Pachysandra; species Pachysandra terminalis. The sequence continues at coordinate 7,406 of JAUPMG010085507.1, read as the reverse complement.
TGTTGTGAGTAAGGCCTGAGCATTTGCACAGAATCTTGGAAAGCTGGGAGATGAGTAGCAATTGTAAACGCCAGAAACTGATTTGGAGGTTGTGTCCTTTTGCAGTATGGTAGTGCACTTGGAAAGAGAGGAATGCTGAAGATGTAGAGAAGCTAATGGTAAAAGATAATAAATCTACAATTATTTTAAAACCTGCAAGGAAGAAAAATAAATCATTTTTTCAATTACAATTTCCAACTTCAAAAACACGCAAATGGAAATTTAAACTTAACTAAGGAAAATGTTTTGTAATTAATTTTGTTTATGTAGTCATTTTGGTCAATCAAATCCTGTTAATTTTTTATTTTTATTTTTTTTTGCTTGCATAAACCAGTTCTTAATTTGTTTTTTAACTAATTTCTTTTCGAGCTCTATATCATATTGTTAATACATGCTCAAGTGATATTACTTTGACATGATTAGGTAGGTTATCTACGGTACCATGCTGATAGCCTGACTAATGTAGTTTTTTACATAACAGATTTTGTAGGCTAAGATTTGATTCACATCTTTTAGGCTGATTTGATTAAGATCTTTAAGGAAAGATTTGATTCAGATCTTAAGGTTCAACTCGCAAAGTTGTAGGGTCTTGACAGCTATGATAGTGATAGTACAACCTCCTTTAACTAATCCTTGTCAGGTTGAGCTTTGATAACGAAAACTGATTGTGGCACCTTCTCAAGTTGGCTCAAGAAAAAAAAAAGTATTTTGGTGCCTTAATCTGATTTAGGGGCAACGTTGATTAGGAAATATGTTTTAAGCTTTATTCATTCCGAGCTGCTTCCTTGTTTGGCCTCCCAATTTTTTTTTTTTGATCAGTAAAATATTCTTGTATTAATAATATCTACAGTAAAAGTATAACTATATGTATACATCTCTGCAAAGAGAACCCCTAAAAAAGGAAAACAGAATACAAAAGAAACTGCATTAATCCCAATGCAAACCCCACCTGTTTTCATACTCTATGAAAGTGGTACCTATAAATTCAGATTGATTAGAGACCCAAAAAAACAGAAGGGTTAAAGTCTTTTCCACCATACTATGAATAGAAACCTCCTTTCCCTCAAAAATCCTCCCAATTTTACATCCTATATATTACTTTTTCTTAGTGAGAAAATCCCTAGATGACTTGTTCTGTATTATGGGAAGTGGAAGTATTGTAGATAGGAATGAGGATTTGGGCTTGCTAATTTGGGAAAGGCTGTGCATATTGATAGCACAAATCAGGATAAACACCCATCTTCTCTCACTGTCCCTGTTATCTCCTAGCTTGTGTATGAAATTGAGAAAATAGCTATGATATGTAGGACACTTCTCTCCATTTAGAGTTGGCGTGTTGGACACAAGTTGACATGACCATGACACTTGTCTTGATGTCCAAGGACACATTTGTTGTACAGTTGATATTGCGGCTACTTAGTTTGATCTTTATTATCATTTTTTCTTGATTCATAGGGTGTGTCAATATGTATACAAATACATATATGACCGTATCCGCGTGTCTGATTTTTGTCTGTCATGTCCAATGCCTCGTATCTGTGTCGGCCCTCATCACACGTGTCCGCATCTACAGATCATAAGAAAAGAGTATTATCTAGAGCCTTTTTTCCAGCCACAAGTGCTTGTCTCCTAACTTGTTTTGAGATATTCTCCTTGATTTCCACATCGTTAGATGGTTCATTCCCAAGATGTTTGATTCTGAACCTTAAGAGATTTTTTTTGGAAGGTATACTGACTGAACCTTAAGAGACTTGATCAAGCAGATTCAAGAATCTTCATTTTTTTTGTGGCTCAGAGAAGGGCTTTTGAAAGTTTGTTTCATTTGTCATATGTTGAGGTTGGGAAATTTGAAAATGAGAGTGGTATTTTATTGGTAGTTTTCGGTATCCGTAGTGGAAATGTTTTTTGTTCCTGCTAAGTTTCTGTAGTAAGAAACTTCCATGTGCAGAACTTTCTGTCCATGGCATTGTATTTTTCATTTTTTCTTTTTGGGATGGTGGAAGTGTGTAACTTTGTTGACGTACTTAGGGTTTGATTTTGTGAAAACAACTCTATCTCTCCTCCCACTTTCTATGTGTCAGAGTTTATGGTAGGGGTACAGAAGTGTTGCGCATGAACCATGGTGAAGCCCGTCACACAATCCAGGAGTGCCAAGTATGTGCCAGCATGTCCTTTGCATCACTAAAAGGGTCTTCTGTTACAAACATTGTAACTTCCAATCCACAAATTTCCTTTGTCCCTTTTGCAGATATTCATCAACGATAGAGCTGACATTTTTGCAGTTGTTCATCTCAGTATTGTAATACATTTAACTTTTTTGTCCCTTATACGGGGCATTTGGAAGGGAGGGAACAATATCTTTGAACATTCCATTCATTTAGTATGACACTTCATAATAGGATGCTCCATCATCTTTAAGGACTTCAAAGAAATCATTTGAGCATACTTTTGTGTTAATTGGGAAGGTATAATGTTTGGGTAACTAACTTCTTTATTATTTTGTTCTGATATCTTTATCTATCTATTCCAACTAGTTGGGATAAGGCATTTTGTTGTTGTTGTTGTATCTGAATCTATGTATCCATCTACATATCTATCCCTATATGCATTTAATTATTTTGTATTTGGAGAGTCATCTTTGCCTCAAATTATAAATTCTCTTTACAGTCAATGCATCCTTTTGTTACTGATAAATTCTTCCTATATTTTTCATGTGTATGTCATGCAAGAGTATTTATTTTTGCATATTCTTAAACTGCCAAATATCTGTGTATGATTTGGTAAAAAAACATCATTTTTCTGCTTGAATCTTTTGCTTTTGCAATTTGTAACTATCATGGATACCGTTAAAAGACTTTATAAGCTGTTATTTAAATCGTGATAAAACTTTTAAGAATTTTTTTTTGATAACATATAATATCCATGTATGCATGTATATTTGCAGATTAAAATGTTTTGAATGATGCTGGTTTCATTAGATCCATGTTTATTCAATGGTAATGCCCAGTCTTAGGAAGGAGAGGGCAGATGTTGTATAGAGTAGTTTTCTTTGTGAATCTTTAGTCTTTACAAGCTGAGATCAACAGGAGGATCTTCCAAGATGAGCAAGCCTTTTTCCAGTCCATTGCTGACTCCATTATGGTATTTGCAGCCTCTTGGGTTAGCAAACAGGCAAAGTTCAGAGAGCAGTTTGTGGCACAGGTGGTTAGAGATTGGAGGATGATTGCATTCTTATACACAGGCCTTGGGCATTTGTTGGCTGAGTTGGTAATCCTCAGCTATGGGATTTCCACACTCAATTTTGATGGATGCTCATTAGGAAATCCTGATCCGTCCGGCATTAGGGGTGCGCTTAGAGATCCAACAGTACTTATAATACATGTTTACTTAGGCCCCACTGGGCATGGAAATGCCTTTAGATCAGAGATTTTGGCATTAGTCACTGGTTTGAGGAAGGCAGGAGCATAGGGATTTTATGATCTAGATGTGAAGGGTGACTCTTCCATGGTGATTTCTCGGTCTCTGATCGCTGGTCCTATCCTTGGCAACTGGCACACCTAGTCCAATATGCCTAGATTGGCCAATGGGATGTTGGATAGATTACGGCGGGGAGGGGTGGATAGAGATACACTCTTTGGGAGATTTCCTATGGATAAGATGTTGACTGAGTAAAGAGTCCATGTTTCTTGTATTTTCTACATATTGTAGCTTCTTGTTCTCTGATTTTCTGTCTGTTTATAGATACTGCAGTCTTTACTATGTTTATGACATCTAGGGATGTTCTCCTTTGTTGGCCTTTTTTTTTTCGCTGTCGACATTTGTACTTTAAAGAGTTCCTGTTTCTTGTATTTTATACATATTGTAGCTTCTTGTTCTCTGATTTTCTGTCTGTTTGTAGATACTGCAGTCTTTACTATGTTTGTGCTTGCTGAAATCTAGGGATGAGTTTCCTTGGTTGGCCTTTTTTTTCCGCTGCAGTCATTTGTACTTTTTCTCTTCAGTTCTAACATATTCCTGTTATTTTCATACAAAAAAATGAGATCAAACGTACTTCCTAACTGTTTTCTTGATGAAAAGTATTTCCTGTTACATCTGTGATGTTGGATATCAATCTTACAGCTCTGCTCTTGAGTTTGAAGTTGGGGGTGGACGGAAGATATCTGATTTCAGCTCAGTTCGGATGATGTATACACTAGGAATTCAGGTGATTTAACCATTTTACATGTAGATAGAAAATGATCATGTCTGCTCATTGATGATATGCATATTTATTCCTCTTTTAGAGTTTTTAACTGTCAGTCTTATACATCTGTTTGTTCCTTCTCATTGTATTCTATCTGGTTAAAAAATTAATATGCATTTTTAACAATTTAGATGTGTACTGAAATTATGTGCTGGCAATTCACTATCACATTAATACTGATTATTAAGACACTTTTCTTTATCGATGTATATCTTTTTCTTTTCTTTTTTCTTCATGGGCATGTGGTTCCATGAGAAACCAAGTTTCAGGGTGACATTATAGGTAGATTAGGTGTGAAGGTTCCGGGTGTACATGGGTAAATTGATCATTGTGCTCAGTGTAAATCTGAATTTTCATAATTGACGATGAGTCTAGGCAACTCATTAATATGGTAATATCCTGTATAATGTCTATCTGATTGAGGTGATGGATTATTAGGCATGGGATGTTTTACTTTGCACTTTGCAGTAATGTGTCAAAATAGACTTTGAACTGGATAATGAATAGGTACTTATACTATGGAAACCTCAAAGGCAGCAGAAATTTCATTCTCACATGTAACTCTAACTATCCTTACATGTTTCTCAAAACCCAGTTTGGCACGGATCATAGACCCGAAAGGGCTTCCAATCCAAGGCTTGGGTTTTTGGTAACACCAGAAAAGTGTTTCAGACAGAAGCACTTTTTCAAGAAGCCCATATGTCAAAGCAGGAGGGGGCTTCTTCTAAAAACTGCATTTGCGGGAAGCAGTTAGCAGCATTTAAAATTTAAGTGAAACTTTTAAAGCGACAATATTACACTTTCATTTTACTATGCATTCTTTATAAAGGCAAATATATCCCTTTAGCCTATCATTATGTGCAAGAGCATCCTTTTGTATATATATATATTCTTTTTTTTTTCGGTCCCCAATCGCAATTTTCAACCAATGTATTTGATTCTAGGCCCGTTTTCACAATACCCTTCATTTTGAAGCCATCCATTTGTAGCAAACTATACCCAACAGGCCCTAAGTTGTATTACTCATCTAGACATGCAAAATATTATTGCTAATAAAGGCTATAATATGTGAACAGGCAGTGGTTTATATAATTGCAAGGTGGTGAATAACCAACATGGAATACTGCCTTCAATTATGAGATTAAATTCAGTTCAGATTTATAGATTTGATTTCACACCGAAGTCCAAATATTGTGATTTTACTGAAGTGTTTTGTTATTTTTCCCTACAAGACAGTTACTAGTTCGGCTGTGATATATGGAGTAGAATGTTGGGCAACAAAGAAGCAACAAGGATGAGTGTTGCTTAGATAAGGATGTGTGCAAAGACTAGGAAGGATAAGGTAAACAGTAAACATGTCCAAGAGTGTCTAAGTGTCAACCAAATAGGAGATAAGATAAAGAATGTAGTTTAAGATGTTTTGTACATTTGAAATGGAGACCTTTGAGGCGCCTATGAGAAGGTGTGAGGGGTGCATATTGAAGGGTTTAAAAGGGTGCGAGGAAGACCGAAAAACACCTGGATGGAATCGATCAGAAATATTTTAAATACACAATTTGATCAAAGATATGGTTTTTTAAAAAAAATGGAATGGTGGAACAGAATTCCTATCTGCCCCAACTTGTTCGGTAAGCCATTTTTTTTTTGGTCGTTGATGCTTGTTGTAATGTTTCTTTGAACGTATATGTTTGTTTGTTTTTGTGTGTGTGTGTGTGTGTGCGTGTGTGAGAGAAAGGTTTCAACTTAAATCAAAGTTTGGGGGAATTTTTTATTTTCCGTGTGTGTGTGTGTTAGAGAGAGAGAGAGAGAGAGATACGGGCTCTGTAGGCTTCTCCACAATAATTCGTGTTACTAAATGCGTTAATTGTCCTTCTTTTAGGGCCTTGGCCCCGCACCTTTACTAGAGCAAGGAAATTCTTTTCTTCTTAGATCAATGGAATTCGTGGACAAAGGATATCTGGTCAGGCCTATGGATGGATCCTTTTAGATCTACGGGCCGGCTGGCCGGCCCTGCCGTTCACATGAGCAAAGGGAATCCTGAATAAAAAAAGATTCGTTTATTTCGAGCACGGGTTTTTCTGGTCATATCTGGTTGTCAGACCTATGTGCTTCCCCGTTAGCAGCCAAACAGAGGCGTTGGTATGAATTAGAGAAAGTGTTGAAGTTAAAGAGGATTTTTTGTCAAATTCTTGTTGATAAGTCTGTGTTTGGTTAGCTAGAATCTATAGGAAAGGAAGGCTGCGTGTGGATATCGAGAACATGTGAGAGAAAGAAAGAAAGTTTATTTTTCTCGCATCGAGAGAGATCGAGAGAGAGAGAGAGAGAGAGAGATTTCATTTTCCCACAAGTGTTGTTAGCAAAAGTCTTTATGCTCATGTAAAATTCTAAATCAGTGGATTTTTTGAAAGTTTGAGTTTTCTAGAAAAACCCATTAACATTGGCATTTGGTTAGAACTTCATCCTCATGATAGAATGATGGATTATCATGAGATTTTGAAAATGAAATTTCAGGAACTCTGAACCTTCCAACTAAAGATCCTCTATCAAGAGATCTAATCCAAATGTGCATCTTTTGCTGGGATCTTTTGGAGAGTAAGGAACAAACATGTTAAAGAGAATTTGTTGCCATATACTGTGTGGACTTTATAGGGTGTATGGTAATAAAAATTGTACACCACCCATAGAAAAGGAATCTACCAAGCCATTCAATGATGTAAATGATAGTGCACCTGTTACCCACTAATCCACTGTTAGTGAGATCTATTAGATTGGCAGGTCTGGAATGATATTCCCCATTCGTTCCACCTTTTTTTTGGTAATGTTCCAATCTCTTCCACTTAATATCATTTAGTGAGTTCCTTTCAAATCATAATTGTCATAAATTTTTTTGGAGATTGGATTTGGCCATGAAGCCTTTTTATCAAGGTTGTTAAATTTCCTAGGCAAAGCTTAGCTATAGACTTGCCTATAGCCTAAGTGACAAGTTCAAGAGCAATTCTATTTACATGATTCCTAAGTACTCCACAATATTAAATGTGAGAAACTTAGACTAAGATGAATTCCAATTAAAAATCAGGTGAAGGAATTATAAAAACCTGATTTTATGAACAAATCATGCAGCAAA
>JAUPMG010085496.1:0-12720 GCA_031762675.1 Pachysandra terminalis | reverse complement strand
CATAATAATGGATTAGAGTTTACATCAATGCTCCACAAGGGAGTTAGCCGCTCATGGTAGAATGATTTTCAACAAGGTCGTAGAAAGACATCTCCACGATCAGCATAAGCCCCAGCAATCACGAACACCAAGAACGACGAAGAACGCGAAGAACGCGAAGAACAAAGATTTCTCACTCATCCTTGTTCAAATCCAATTCCAATTCGGTTCATTATGATCTAAACGACCCAAACTAGTCTTGTAATACATAATTCCTAATCTAAAAGTTATCTAGATGGATTCGGAAGACAATCACATTCGGACTCAAACTCCTAAATAGTCACGCAACTCCTACTGTACGTGTGCGCTCGATCGCACCACTCCGGTGCTCGATCGTAATTCTGAGATCGATCCTAATGTGATCGATCCATGTGCGATCAATTGGCTGTGTTATTTCTTGGTTTTCAGGGCTGAATCTGGACTTCCACCGTGGGTTTGACTTGGATTTTTACTTGGGCTTCCACCGTGGGTTTCCTCCTCGGTCTTCAAGGTGTAATTAGGCTTTGATCACCTCTTCTTATGCACCTTGAAGCTTAGTCCACTTAAAGCATTAATGGACTGTTTTAAGCCCACTTTCTCCTCATCTTTGTTAGACCTGCAAAACAGCAAACTTGCATTAATTTATTCACATTAACATACCTCTAAGAATAACAAATAGTAGTTGTAAGCCCAAGAGTGCAAGTGTTACACACTTGTCACCCTCTAACAGGACCAGCAAATATGACCAGTCGAGAAATATAGAACCAAAAACCACATTTTGCCCTTAAGTAGTGGCACTATTCACATACTACCTATAAATAGAGCTTTTTGCACATAAAACCCAAATCTCACATTCTCTCTTCTTTCTCTTGGTATTTTGGAGCCACGAAGGGGATTTGGAGCTCAAAGAAGAACTTCCAAGTTCCGGAATGCACTGCAACTCAAATCTGACTCTCGCGACTACAACCGTGTTGAGTAACCTCGTTTGATTGAGTATTTCGATCGTGTTTTAGTGTTTGGACATAGGAGAAGTGTTATATGCTTCATACCCACCTTCTCCTTGGTGTCAAATAATTTGGCACACTTTACCACATTTAAGCGCCCCGAGAGACCGCCGGCTACCCCGCCGAGCGACTCCACAGGTCCGATTGGAGTGATTCCAACGGGTACACGTGTATCTTGACTAGTTAACACGTGTATATCCTATTTCCGAGTCAGCTAGACCTCTGGTGCAAAATACGACCCCTCAACCCGGAAATCTTATCTGACTAGTTGGGCCAAGCAATAGGAGTTTTCGGGAAAATGGTTAAGCATGACTCCCGAACTTTCTTATTAGCTTAGCACCATCATAATACACATGTTGAGATATAATTGAATGATGAAATGCTTCAATTACTTGTTAAAGTATTAAATTAGGCATATTGAGATGCCCTTGATTACTATAATATAAAATGGGATTGATTTAGGCACTCGATTGCCTTTCATGTGAATGGATGAAAAATTAAAAATGTGGATGGGTAATTGGTGCCAGTGTGCTCAACTTCCCTCAATGTTAACAGTAGACTTGTACTGTATTTAAATTCCTGTTATTAGTGTTTAGAAAGACTTGTAGCTAGTATTTGATTTGTTATGTTTCGTATATACTCTTAGTAAACTGGGCCATATATTTCATATTTGGTAGTAAGTTAGATATATACTCTATAGTACTTAGTAAGTTCACTTCTGTATTTTGTTGTACTTAGCAAGTTAGTTATGGGACTGTGCCCTTTTGATTGATTTTGTGAATATATGTCAATGAATTATTGAATGTTGCATTAAGAAAGGATGTGAATTTAATGTGCATATGGACTTTCTGGCATTGATAGCCTGGTCTTATACCCCTCATGACACAAAGGGTTTAGACTGACAATTGGGATATTTACTTGAAAACTATTCAGTCCTATGAGAGGACACTATGGTCGGATCAAGTTGAGTGAGCGAGCCCACATAGAGAACATCCTCAGTCTTGAGGTGAGACAATTGCCCAAGGATCCGTACGTTGGTGTAAACTTGGAAGATGGTATGCTATTCCGCACGTCGGTGTAAGCGTGGGTTGTGAAGATGTATGAATCCCTGAGGGATACCGCAGGTGGCTGCAAGCCTTGGCTGAATGACCCGTGATAAAAAATAAGTAGGGGGATTGTGCCTCCTAGGTTGAAAACACTTAAAACTATGCAGTTCCCATAGAATGTTCCTATTCCTCAGTCCGTTCGTACGGGGGGATAATTTCAGGTTGCTGGAACACCCTGGGGCGAATTCAGGTTGCTAGGACACCCCGGATAGAGATCGAGATCCCGTGGGATCATACATTATTTCACAACTTAGATAGCTTAACATTTCTCTTGCCTTGCACGTATGTGTTGATATTATTGTGAGTGCCACTTGTATGATGCACTTGGCCTAATTCTCATACTATAAAATCAATGCATGTTGTGTAGGATAACAGACAACTAAATGTTACTCTGTGAGGATGGGAGAGAATTATGATTGTATGACACAACTGTACACTTCACACACGTATTATAATTATTAAACAATGTACTCGTCTGTACTTTTTCTCAATCATTGGAACTTGAGTGAATGCCCTTCATCGAAGGTTTACTCATCCGGGATTCCAGCTTATGGATCTTGTTTAAGATTTCAGGTTCAGGAGCTTAGACGCGGCACGAGAAGACTCAGTTTGGGTAGCGTATTCTGATAGACTGATGGTATAGTTAGAAGTAGATTTTAGTTCATTTAAATTTGCTAGTGTAGCATTCATTAGTAGTTACTTATATCTTACTAGAACTATTAAATCTTCCGCTTATGTTTGTTGATCAACCTCCATAGTGATATGGGGTTAAGGTCGCAACTAAATCTGAGAATTCTAAATTTTTGGGTTGGTTTGTGATAAAGATTGTATCAGAGCATAAGTTCTTCCAAGACTTAAGTAACTGAATTAGAACTTCAAATAGGATTCAGGATTAGAACCTTATAGGTTAACTACCAGATAGGTTAAGTGGGGGGAGGGGGGGTTAAGGGAAATAAGTATAGTTGGATGTGAGTTGTGAGGAACGTATGTTTGTTGATTGTGCACCTTAGCAAGTACTTCGGATGAGCGATCAGAGATAACTAGCCTACTATTCTTGACGATTTTGAATTAGCGGCTACAAAGGTGAAGTCTATGCTACGTGTTGGACCGTCGCGTTCATTAGGATGTGATGATCTAAGACTTTTTATTGTTATATGAAATAATTTAAAATTACTAAGAATGCCAATACTGATGAATTTTCAAGTATCAAAGTCAATGTAGTTGCAAATGCATTAGGCTGTGGAATTTGACGATTTACAGAAATTGGATTTTTGTATTTAAATTTGAAGATTAATAATTATGAATTATTTACATTTCACCAAATACCATTACATTAGTCTTATTTTTGGTAAATAATTAGCTATTTGGCCTAAGTAAGGTCAGGTACTATTCATACCTGACTCCAACCAGGATCCACACCCAATTTAAAATTTCATAAGGTTTTCATGTTTGTTGTGATTTGATGTGATAAAATGGCTTCAAAAATTGTCATAAAAATGTGTGTTTTGGAATTTTTCAATTTGGAACCCTAAAATACTTCGGCGTGCCTTAGACGCGCCGAAAGTCGGATCGAAGTCCTAGCCGAGGATTACTTAACGTCTTTTTGACCTTATATTCTTGTTTCTTCTTCTCTACTCTTCCTAACTCCTTCCTCCAAGTCACTTTCAGTCCATTCCAATACCAATCGAAGCTTCCAAGGGTTGATTCCAAGTCAAGGTAAAACCAATCTCCATCTTTCCTTTCCTTGTTTGCCAAAATCTCAAACCCTAGATCTCCCATTTACTAAACCCTAAAGGTTAGGATGGCTAGAACTCAAACCAGGGGAAAGAACGTTTCCCGGAAGTCCAAATCTTTTAGGGCATCTGCATCTAGGAGAGATCCATCCGCAGACCCGTATGAGATGGAAGATTTGGAGTCTCCATCCGAGCCAAAGCCAGAACCCGACCGAACCTAGTGCACCCGTCTCTGAGTTTTCTTACATAAACCTACTGATAGAGAGATCCATAGTAGCTCTACACGTGGAGTCTTACGACGTTCATGCCATTCTGAAAGCTATAGGATGGGAGCCTATCCTGAACTTGGGTGTTCACGCCTATGCTCCCCTAGCTAGGGATATGTATGGGTACATCACTATGCTAGATCTGGAGGCTTCCTCCATTACATTTTTCACCCCTAGAGGAACCCGAGTCTTCAATCTTCAGCTTGTTTCTTCCTTGATGCACGCTCCCGTGAACAACGTGCTAAGTATTGTTCCTGACCTTCATTTTTATGAGCGGGCCGATGTTACAACTATTTTGTGTGGCTACAATGTCGCATGGAGGAATAGTAATGCCCTCCCTGCCACTAAGCTTTGTGCACCCTACCGCATCCTTCATGCGATCTTCCTCCACTGTGTTTAACCACGCACCGGTAACACAAGCTATCTTACTCCATTCATGGGGTGAGTACTACACATGGAGCATGACTGGCCAGCGTATTTGCCTCCCTTCCTTCGTTATTTCCCAAATCATCAAGTATTACAGGCTCCCCCGGAAGGGTGATCTACCATTCCCATTCTTGATGTGTGCTGCGGTTAGAGAGTGGGGCATCTAGTCGAGCCAGCCTGACAAGGTGTTGCTTGAGAGGTCCTTCACCTTCACGAACCTCATAGTGATGAAGCTTCTCCGATATGCACATGAGATTGAGCAGCAGCAATAGCCACAACACCAGCAGCAGCCACATGAGCAACAGCCTCACGAGGCAGAGCAAAGGGCACGACAGGAGCCAGCTGATCAGCAGCGCCGAGCATTTACATCCGCCGCACCAGGACCCGACTACGTCCTACGCCGAGGACAGTTGATCGAGGCGAGGCTCGCGGCCATGGAGAGGGCGAATTATCGAGAACATCTACGAGAACTGCAGTTACAGCTTTTGCAGCGGAGCACCGAGGCAGGTGTCCCGGTTGTAGAGGACAGTTGATGCCACACTTCGATTTCTGCAAGATACCTTCGGCTGCAGTCGTGTTGCAAATACCGCAACTCTTGCCAGCATGCTACTAGCACCACCTCCAGTGAGCAGAGGATAGCTGTGTCCCTACTCTGCTCATTGCCTATGTAGCACCACCATCTTCTTTTGTTATGCTTCCATGATGTACCAGGCTTTTTTTTTTCTTTTTGTAGTTGTCTTTTGAGTTGGGCTGTAGTTAGGCCCAAATGATGTAAAGAACTATTAGTCTTTTTTAGTGAATTATTTTGTGTACATGTTTGTGTTCCGTAGTACTCTTTTCCTTCCTCCCATATACGTCCATGAAAATGCTCTTTTTTTTTAGCCTTAGAACTCCTTAGAGAAATTTCGGGGATGAAATTCTTTTAAAGGGGTTAGACTGTAATAACCTGAAAACTTAAACTCAACTAATTAAGAGTAATGATAGAGCAAATTCCAAAATAATTAAACTAAGTCCACTGACAGTCTAGGTCATGCCCATTAATCCCCTGACCTCAGAGAGTTAGGCTAAGTAAGAAAATAAAAAAAATTAGATAGTAAATCTGAAAGGTCAGTTGATAATTTAGTGATTTATTAAGATTTAATTAATTAAATAAAGTAATTAATTACACTCGTAGATTTCATAGATCCAACTCAGCCTTAATAAGAAAAGCCCTGTAACAGGACCAGCAAATACGATCAGTCAAGAAATATAGAGCCAAAAACCCCATTTTCCCCTTAAGTAGTGGCATTATTCATAGACTAGCTATAAATAAGGCTTTTGGCTCATAAAACACAAATTCCACATCCTCTCTTCTCTCTCTTCGGATTTTGGAGCCATGAAGGAGAGCTGGAGCTCAAAGATGAACTTCCAAGTTCTGGAATGCGCTTCAACTCAAATCCGACTCTCGTGACTACACCCGAGTTTAGTAACCTCCTTTGATCGAGAATTTCGGTTGTGTTTCAGTGTTTGGTCGTAGGAGAAGTTTTATATGCTTCATACCCACCTTCACCTAGGGGTTTAACCTTTTATTTTGTTGTATGTCCTACCCTGAAAATCAGACCAACAAATTTGACATGCATGAGGTAAAACTAACCCTAGATGTAGAGGAAAAGTGGGAAAAACCGTAGATCCCTACCTAAGACCAACTAAGAATGATATTGAATCATAACCGGACCTTCCCGGGAGTAAAACCGAACTCCCAGCTTCGAAGCACCGTCAAGGTCGCCGAATCTCAGAGACAAAAAAGGGATCTTGGGAATTGACGCCGAAGAAACTTAGGCGCACCGAAGAAGGTCGTCGAAGCCTCCCTTAGGCGCACCGACGAGGTCACCGAAAATTAAAGTGAGCAAACCAACTTGACTTCTCGTCTATTGAGATCCATTTTGACCAAACCCTGAGGTGTCAAATAATTTGGCACACTTTACCACATTTAGGCGTGTCGAGAGGTCGCCGACTAGCCCGCCGAGCCACTCCACAGGTCCACTTGGCGTGATTCCAATGGGTGCGCGTGTATCTTGACTAGTTACACGTGTCTAGCCTATTTTTGGGTCAGCTAGACCTCTGGTGCAAAATATGACTCCTGAGCCCGAAAATCTAGTTAGACTAGTTGGGCCAAGCAGTAGAAGTTCTCAGGAAAATGGGTAAGCATGACTCCCGAACCTTCTTATTAGCTTAGCACCATCACAATACACATGTTGATATATAATTGAATGATGAAATGCTTCAATTACTTGTTAAAGTATGAAATTAGGCATATTGTGATGTCTTTGATTACTATATTATAGAAATGGGATTGATTTTGGCATTCGGTTTCCTTTCAAGTGATGGATGACAAATGAAAAATGTGGATTTGTAGTTGGTACCAGTGTGCTCAACCTACCTCAATGTTAACTGTACGGTTGTACTGTATTTAAATTTCTGTTATTAGTGTTTAGAAAGACTTGTAGCTAGGATCTGATTTGTTATGTTTCATATATACTCTTAGTAAACTAAGCTATATATTTCATATTAGGTAGTAAGTTAGATATACACTCTATAGTACTTAGTAAGTTAACTTCTGTATTTCGTTGTTCTTAGTAAGTTAGTTATGGGACTATGCTCATTTGATTGATTTCGTGAATATATGCCTATAAATTATTGAAAGTTGCATTAATCAAGGATGTGAATTGAAGGTGCATATGGACTTTCCGGCTGTGATAGCCTGGTCTTATATCCCTCATGACATAAAGGGTTTAGACTGACATCTGGGATATTGACTTGAAAACTATCCAGTCCTACGAGAGGACACTCTGTGTCATGAGGGAACCTCCTCAGTTTTGAGGTGAGACAATTGCCCAAGGATCCAGATGTTGGTGTAAGCTTCGAAGATGGTGTGCTATCCCTAGGATTCGCACGTTGGTGTAAGCTTGGGAGACAGCTAGGTCTTATATATGTCCTCTGTTTGGTTGTGAAGATGTATGAATCCCTGAGGGATACCGCAGGTGGCTGCAAGTCTTTGTTGAATGGCTCGTGATAAAAAATAAGTGGGGGGATTGTGCCTCCTTGGTTGAAAACCCTTAAAACTATGTGGTTCCCATAGAATGGTCCTATTCCTTAGTTTGTTCATATGGGGGGATGATCTCAGGTTCCTGGAACACCCTGGGGTGAATTCAGGTTGCGGGGACACCCCGGATAGAAATCGAGATTGCGTGGGATTGTATGATGTTTCACAACTTAGACAGCTTAACATTTCCCTTGTATTGCACATCTGTGTCGATATTGTTGCGAGTGCCACTTGTATGATGCACTTGGCCTAATTCACATACTATAAAATCAATGCATGTAGTGTAGGATCACAGACTCCTGAATGTTACTCTATCAGGATGGGAGAGAATTGTTATTGTATGACACAACTGTACACTTCACACACGTATTGTAATTATTACACAATGTACACGTCTGCACTTTTTCTCAATCACTGGAACATTAGTGAACGCCCTTCATTGTAGGTTTACTCATCCGGGCTTCCAGCTTATGGATGTGGTTTAAGATTTCAGGTTCAGGAGCTTAGACGCAGCACGAGAAGACTCGATTGGGGTAGCGTAATAGACTTATGGCATAGTTAGAAGTTGATTTTACTTCATTTAAATTTGCTAGTTTAGCATTCATTACTTGTTACTTATATCTTACTAGAACTATTAAATCTTCCGCTTATGTTTGTTGATCCACCTCCATAGTGATATGGGGTGAAGGTCGCAACTAAATCTGAGAATTCTAAATTTTTGGGTTGGTTTGTGACAAAGATGGTATCAGAGCATAAGTTTTTCTAAGACTTAAGTAACTAAATTGGAACTTCAAATAGGATTCAACATTAGAACCTTATAGGCTAACTACCAGGTAGGTTAGGGAAATAAGCATAGAAGGATGTGAGTTGTGAGGAACGTATGTTTGCTGATTGTGCACCCTCGTAAGTACTTCGGATGAATGATCAGAGATAACTAGCCTACTATTGCTAAGGATGTTAAATTAGCGGCTACTAAGGTGAAGTCTGTGCTAATTGTTGGACCATCACGTTCATTAGGATGTGATGATCTAAGACTTAAGATTGCTATATGAATTAATTTAAAAATTACTTAGAACACTAATACTGATGAATTTTCAAATTTCAAAGCCAATGCAGTTGCAAATGCATTAGGCTGTGGAATTTGACGATTTATAGAAATTGGATTTTTTTTATTCAAGTATGAAGATTAATAATTATGAATTGTTTACATTTCACCAAATACCATTACATTATTCTTATTTTTGGTAAATAATTAGCTTTTTGGCTTAAGTCAGGTCAGGTACTATTCATATCTGACTCGAACCAGGAACCACACCCAATTTAAAATTTCATAAGGTTTTCATGTTTGGTGTGATTTGATGTGATAAAATGGCTTCAAAAATTATCAGAAAAATGCCCGATTTCGAATTTTTCAATTTGGAACCCTAAACTTCTTCAGCGTACCATAGGCGCGCCGAAAGACGGGCCGAAGCCCTAGTCGAGGATTACTTAAGGTCATTTAGACCTTATATTCTTATTTCTTCTTCTCTACTCCTAATTCCTTCCTCCAAGTCACTTTCAGTCTATTCCAACACCAATCAAAGCTTCCGAAGGTTGATTCCATGTCAAGGTAAAACTAATCTCCATCTTTCCTTTCCTTGTTTGCTAAAATCTCAAACCCTAGATCTCCCATTTACTAAACCCTAAAAATTAGGATGGCTAGAACTCAAACCAAGGGAAAGAATGTTTCTCGGAAGTCCAAATCTTCTAGGGCATCTACTTCTTGGTGAGATCCATCCCCAGACCTGTATGAGACGGAAGATTTTGAGTCTCCATCCAAGCTAGAGCCAGAACCCGAACCTAGGGCACCCATCTCTGAGTTCACTTACATAAACCAACTGATAGAGAGATCCACAGTAGCTCTACATGTGGAGTCTTAGGGAGTACATGCCATTCTAAGAGCTATAGGATGGGAGCCTATCATGATCTAGGGTGGTCAGGCCTACGAGACCCTAGCTAGGGATATGTATGGGTACCTCACTGTGGCAAATCGGGAGACTTCCACCATTACATTTGTCACCTCTAGAGGAACCCGAGTCCTCAATCCTTAGCTTGTTTCTTCCTTGATGCACCCTCCCATGAACGACATGCTATTTACTGTTCCTGGCCTTCCTTTTTTACGAGCCGAACGATGTAACTACTACTTTGTGTGGCCACAATGCCTCATGGAGGAATATTAATGCCTTTCCTGCCACCAGGCTTCGTGCACCCTACCGCATCCTTCATGCGATCTTCCTTCACTGTGTTTACCCACGCACCGGTAACACAAGCGATCTTACTCTATTTATGGTGCGAGTACTACACATGGTGGTGACTGGCCAGCGTCTTTGCCTCCCTTCCTTGGTGATTTCCCATATCATCAAGTATTACAGGCGTACCCGGAAGCATGATCTACCATTCCCATGCTTGATGTGTGTTGCGGCTAGAGAGTGGGGAATCCAGCCGAGCCAGCCTGACAAGGTGTTTCTTGAGAGGTCCTTCAACTTCACGAACCTCACACTAATGAAGCTTCACCGATATGCACATGAGCTTGAGCACCAGCAGCAGCTACAGCACCACCAGCAGCCACAGGAGCAACAGCCTCACGAGGCAGAGCATGAGCCACGACAGGAGCCAGCTGATGAGCGGCGCCGGGCATCTACATCTGCCGCACCAGGACCCGACAATGTCCTACGCTGAGGACTGTCGATCGAGGCAAGGCTCGCGGCCATGGAGAAGGTGAACTATCGAGCACACCTGGGGATGAGAGCCGTAGTTACAACTGTTGCAGCGGAGCACCGTCAGACACGAAGGCAGTTGTTCCGGTTGTAGAGGATAGTTGATGCCACACTTCGATTTCTACAGGATACCTTTGGCTGCAGTCGTGTTCCAGATACCGCACCTCTTGCCAGCAAGCCACCAGCACCACCTCCAGCGAGCAGGCGATAGCTGTGTCCCTATCCTGCTCATTGCCTGTGTAGCACCACCATCTACTTTTGTTATGCTTCCATGATGTATCTGACTTTTTTTTTCTTTTTGTAGTTCTCTTTTGAGTTGGGCTGTAGTTAGGCCCAAATGGTGTAAAGAACTAATAGTCTCTTTTAATGAATTATTTTGCATTTATGTTAGTGTTTCGTAGTACTCTTTTCTTTCCTGATATATACATCCATGACAATCCTCTTTATTTTAGCCTTAGAACTCCTTAGAGAAATTTCGGGGACGAAATTCTTTTAAGGGGGGGGGGGGGGTTAGACTGTAATGACCTGAAAACTTAAACTCAACTAATTAAGAGTAATGACAGAGTAAATTCCAAAATAATTAAACCAAGTCCACTGACAGTCAAGGTCATGCCATTAAACCCCTGACCTCAGAGAGTTAGGCTATGGAAGAAAACAAATAAAATTCGATAGTAAATTTGAAAGATCAGTTGATAATTTAGAGATTTATTAAGATTTAATTAATTAAATAAAGTAATTAATTACACTCATAGATTTCCTAGATCCAACTTAGCCAAATTAAAAAATTCCCTCTAACAGGACCAACAAATACGACCAGTCGAGAAATATAGAGCCAAAAACCCCATTTTGCCCTTAAGTAGTCGCACTATTCACAGACTACCTATAAATATAGCCATTGACTCATCAAACAGAAATCTCACATTCTCTCTTCTCTCTCTTGGGATTTTGGAGCCATGAAGAAGTTTAGGAGCTCAAAGATGAACTTCCATGTTCCGGAATGCACTTAAACTCAAATCCGACTCTCGCGACTACACCCGAGTTTAGTAACCTTCTTTGATCGAGTATTTCGGTTGTGTTTTAGTGTTTGGACCTAGGAGAAGTGTTATATGCTTCATACCCACCTTCTCCTAGGGGTTACCCTTTTATTTTGTTGTATGTGGTACCCTGAACATCAGACCGACAAATTTGACATGCATGAGGTAAGGCATAACCCAAAATGCAGAGGAAAGGTGAAAAACCCTAGATCCCTACATAAGACCAACTAAGAATGATATTCAATCATAACTGGACCTTCCTGGGAGTAAAACCCAACTCCCAGTGAAATTTCAATCTTAGCAGACCTTTCCCCAGCTTCGTTGCATTCGTCGGCCCTCCGACAAGGTTGCCGAATCTTAGAAACTAAAAAGGGCTCTCGGGAATTGTTGCCGAAGAAACTAAGGCACACCGAAGAAGGTCGTCTAATCCTCTCTTAGGCACACCGACGAGGTCGCCCAAAAATAAAGTGACCAAGCCAACTTGACTTATCGTCTATTAGGATCCATTTGGACCAAACCCCTAGGTGTCAAATAATTTGGCACACGTTACCGCATTTAGGCGCGCTGAGAGGTCGTCGACTACCTCACAAAGCCACTCCACAAGTCCAATTGGAGTGATTCCAATGGGTGCACGTGTATCTTGACTATTTACTTGTGTCTAGCCTATTTTCAGGTCCGCTAGACCCCAAGTGCAAAATATGACCCCTCAACCCGGAAATCTAGTCAGACTAGTTGGGCCAAGCAAAAGGAGTTTCGGGCAAATGGGTAAGCATGACTCCCGACCCTTCTTATTAGCTTAGCACCATCATAATACACATGTTGAGATAAAATTGAATGATGAAATGCTTCAGTTACTTGTTAAATTATGAAATTGGGCATACTGAGATGCCATTCATTACTACATTATAGAAATGGGATTGATTTGGTCTCTTGGATGCTGTTCATGTGAATGGATGACAAATGAAAAATGTGGATTGGTAATTGGTGCGAGTGTGCTAAACTTACCTCAATGTTAACTGTAGACTTGTACTGTATTTGAATTCCTGTTATTAGTGTTTAGAAAGACTAGTAGCTAGGATCTGATTTGTTATGTTTCATATATACTCTTAGTAAACTATGCTATATATTTCATATTAGGTAGTAAGTTAGATATATGTCACGACCCGAACCGGAAATTCCCGATTACATAGGTTTTCCAGTCCAAGTGTAACCTTCACGCCGTATCTCTACGGGAGTGGCTACCCAAATTAAATCATAAGCGGAAGTCCTGAGCAGTTCTAGTAAGATATAAGTAA